>OU015501.1:59937118-60064618 GCA_907164885.2 Dolomedes plantarius
AGCTGTTTATTTAGCCATTCTATTTCGTTCTCCATGCAGAACATTCATTGCTCCTAATGGAGATCAGTTTTCCGCCTGATTGACAGACAGACAATAAACTCCGTTACTCGGCTTAGATTCGACCTAAAAACATGTGCCTTAGAATACTTGAGGAATTTAACCCATTCCTTTTTACCATTTGTTTACATGATTTTTCATGTTTTATATTTAGAAGCAATCGTGTACATTAGTATTAACATTTCTATATATTTTTTAAAACTTTAGATGCTATGTTATGACAAAATGACAAACTGGCTGGACACTCGGACAATCCCTAATTACCATGATGGGGGATAGGCTTTCTAATATAGTCAAACCCCGTTATAACGAACTTCAAGGGACCAAAAGTTTTGTTCGCTTTATCCAGTAGTTCGCTATATCCGAACCGTTAAGAAAAATGCTAGAGTTCACAAAATGTACAGAGGCTGTTCGCACATTTTTTAGACGATTTTGGTAAGCGGTAATAAAAAAGCGTTTGCTGCAAAAGAAATAATTGCAATTGTACTATGTTTTTAAAAGTCAAAATTATGGTCTGCGGCTTGAAAGTTTTGTTTTTATTCAAAATGGCGTTTTTAACAAGCAGTGGTTAGAAGGCTACATTTATGCTCTTTCCGAAGAGAAATATGCATACTCCGTTATCCAAAAACGATGTGAGAGTCATGGTTTTGTGATATCTAAAGCGTCGATAGGTAATATCGTCAACAAGAAAGGAAAAAAATGTCAAATTGGAGCCTCAAGTGGGACAAAAATTCCAAACAAGTATCCAAGGAAAAAACGGACATCTTCGACTATTGCAAAGGTACGTTGTTTAATGTTAAAAGAAAATCCCCCTAGTCAAAGGACAGTTGCAAAATCATTAAAATGCTCGGTGTCCACTGTAAACAAAATGATAAACGTTGATTTAAATCTTAAGAAAGCGAAAAAACGCAATGTGCATCGTCTTCTTCCAAATCATATCGCTGAACGCAGGACACGCTGCAGAATTTTATATGAGAAACACTTATCCAAAGAAAAATGGAAAACAATTGTCACAATAGATGAATCATGCGTGTATTTAAATGATTGCAACAAAAAAAGAGCCATTTATTATCATAAAAGGGGAGAAAAAATTTAAGTACATGGTTCAAAGAATCGAAAGAAAGTTTTTCTAAGGGATTCATGATTGTTGCTGGTTTTTTTTTTATAATGGTAAGTTAAAAATAAAGAGAGTGGAAAAAAATGTCAAGATTAACTCCAAATACTATCAGGAACATATTTTATCGCCAATTTTTCTGAATGAAATACCATCGCTTTACCCACAGTGCCATCAATCTGTGGGACTCCATCAGGACAAAGCTAGCAGTCACACATCAAAATCCACTATAAATTTCCTAAAAGAAATGGAACAAAAAACTGGTATCAAGGCCATACCGTTCACTGATATCCCTACTAAATCTCCCGATGTATCACCTATGGATTTCTGTGCTTTCGGACTTTTAAAATCTGCATTATCCAAACGTCGTCCCAAAACCCTTACAGGACTCTGGAAAGCTGTTCAGGAGGAATGGGATAGAATACCTCTTCTGACACTTCAAAAAGCATTATTATCCTGGAAATTGCGGTGTCGAAAGATAGTTGAGAATAAGGGATGTCAAATAGAACATTTAAGACACAAGAATTTTATGTAATTTAGTTTTGTGAATACAATATACATCGTCTAAAAAATGTGTGAACAGCCTCTGTATAACTCATTAGTTGCAGTGTGTATTCAATAATGATGTATTAAAAAATGATAAAATCAATTAAAATGATAATTAATGAATTAAATCGACTAAAATCGATTACATTAAACTGATACAATACTAATTAAATTACGTATAATAGGACAACGACGGGACCGAAATTTTCGTTCGTTATATCCATGAGTTCGTTATATACCGGGTTCGCTATAATGGGGTTCGACTTTAAATGCTAAAATACGTACGAAAGGGCGTGTTTGAAGTTTTGTGTACTTACTTTAAGGTTTCTATTACTGCAGTTAATAACTGTTATTGCTTGCCATGTAGTTTAAAACTACTTAATGATTCAAGTCATATGCCATGGTCCTGAACACCGAAATATAAGTTGAGCTAGAATGTGTGAACTTTCATTGACTTTTCTCAGCCTTTCACTAAAATCAGTGCTCTTTATATTATACGGTTTTCCACCAATATTATACCACCATCCGGATAAGTAACGCACCAATTGTAGAGATATTCTCTAATATAGTCAAAACATATTAGCCCAAAATCTAAATAATCTTATCTAAAATAATCAAAACTCAAAAGATACAACACATGGTACAATTAATATTTAAAAAAACCCATTACTCTGGACATATCTACGTATAAAAATGTATTCAAAAAAATTATATTACTAAAACATTTAAAGTTTGAAATTTATTACACGCCAGGGGCTTCGCCCGTAGGCTCGCTACGCTCGCTCCTCTGTTAGGGATAATAGCGAGATACATAGGGGTGATTCTCGGGCAATGTAACAGCTTCCATCCATTTACTGTTGTCACCCTTGTGCGAAAGGATTTTCATCACTCTTGAATTTTCAGCTTTAAAATTCAATTAAAAATCGAAATCTTAAGATAGAGACTTGAAATGAGGTTTATATGAATAAGAAAGCTTTCAGCTTCCAGATGATATAACTATTTTCTTTATAAGATAAAAACTCGAGGAGCATCGATATTACATCCGCATATGGGACGATATTTCTTCAAAAACTGTGTTTCGTTTTTTGATGAAAATATTAGTCTGTTTTAAAATATTTTTAATCAAATGAGGTCTAGTTTAAAAGAGAAATGTCTGTAGTCTTAGACTGTAAAAAGATCAAAATTCTACGATCATTTTTTGGCGAGTTATCGTAATCTGAAGATGAAAAAGTAAATATTTTCCCACAAAACATTAAAAAAGAAAAAAAACTTAAAAGTCCGACGAAGATGAGACATGTCTTACTTTAGTCCCCCCCATTTTTCTGCATCCACTGGTATCGCTCTCGACCCAGCGGTTTCGGAGGAGATAGCGTGACAAGCTTTTGAAAGCGGAGGCGGCAGCGGGAGTTTTATTTTTTTAGAATAGAGAGATTCATGACTCAATAATCATACCAAAATTATAGGAATGAACGCCGTTATTTGGATAGGAATATGACGCGCCATCTAGTAATAAGAAAATATAATATCTGTACTGTAGCTCTCTTTATACGAGTATTTATATTTCGTATCAATAACACAGGATCGTCAGGCCGACTAGGCCCTGATTTTCCATTTTTAATTTAAAAGAATTTTTATTTTTATTCCAAAATTTTTATTTTAAAAGAAAAAATTACCAATTCAAATTTTTTAAATTTTACCTTTTTTGAATAGCAATTTTTTTTACTTATCCTTTCAAATTTGATTGTTAGGTTCATCATATGTATGTTATAGTGTATATAAAGGATTATTTAGTTTTTCTGGTTGCATTGTATTGGTGTTTTAATGATGAAGTTAATATGTTGTATTGCTTTTTGTTATTTGATAATATTCTAGGCTTCTACACTTCAAATAGCCAATTCTTGGCAAAATGGTACTTTCACAATGATTCATAATTATTTTTTTTTTGTGTGTGTCAATTTTGGAAATTTATGCCCACATCAGTGTTAGCCCCCCCCCCCCCCCCCCCAAGTTGTGCCTATAGTCAAGAATTTTCTAAATCGGGCCCTGACTAGGAGTGAGAAAGAGGAGGTTAGAATCCATAAGTCCGTGGCTTCTAAAGTCTGGGCAGATCCCCAATTCTCTTTCCTTTATGTTTAGGGCCCATATAAAAATTGTCTTTTCTTCTGAGGATCGTATGGGGAAACGGGAACACTCATCTTCTTAAAATCCACATTAAAAATTAAGAATGGCTGCTAGTTTTAAGTTAATAAACATGCTTTTGTTTTTATCTAACTGGGAAGCGTGATTGTCTTAAGTACAGTTCAAAAATGCATTAGTGATTTGTCAGACTGATGAACGTCATCTTACAGTTTATCAGACTAATGAGGACATAAAGAGAATGGCTAAACTTGTAGACAGAAAAAAGGGCGGCATGTAAAGGCGCACGATTTTCCTTGAGATAAGATTGATCGTGAACTTACAACTGTACTGCTTGTTATCAGTGCACATAGTATAAATCTATAAACTATTAAAAAATTTTTAAAAAAACTACGATGCATTTATTAAATTACTCGACTAATTCAAGAAAATTAAGGTAATACAATGGTTTGAAAAATTTACATGACCCGTGTACTCTCAAGTTGAAAATAGTACTACCGTAGATATTGTATGTGTTATGCCTCTCCTAATGCTGGAAATCTGAAACTCTTGGGCAATAGTTACGCAAGGTTACAATTATTGGAAGAAAGTCTTTAAGAAATTTAATAATGATCTAAAAACAAAATATTATATAACGTCTGCCATGACTTACGAAATAAAAAACACGACCTACATTAGCTGGAACAGACAAAAGGAAATTATAAATGCATATAACGAGATTATTTTGAACCATTTAGTAGAAAAAAAGACATTCGGCGAAACGTTTTTGAGTTCTTGCCGATGAAACTTGTGATATTCTATCACTGAACTTCTTGTTTTGTGTGTGAGGTATATAGACGAATAAATGACAACAAAATTTGTGAACAAATCTTACAATTTGTTTCCGTCAGTGAAAAGTCATTTTCTTCCTTACGCATTTAAAAAACCTATTTAAGATCTACCATGATACAATTACGATTGAACGAACTGGCTTTGCTATATATACACTGAGAGATCAACGTAACCCCGTTTGAAGAAATTCAAGAGCTTTGTAAAAAGAAAAAGAAAACGGATTTTATACTTTAAATAAATTTTTATAATCACCTAATTAATTCTCTAGATTTTGTCTTAATATTTTTAACCCTTCAACTCAGTTCTCCCACGATTAAATGCTGATTACGACACTGTTGATTTAGGTATAATATTTCTGCTAAAGAGCGTTGGACTCAAGTTTCTGAATAATCAGTTCATCGACAAAAGTATGTGTTCAACTTCTTCGAACTGCGAGAAGTTAGGTAAGTATTCTGTACGTTTAATGTGGACGATCTCTCTATCCAACATCTTTTAGTTTAAAATTGTATAAAATTTTAAAACAAGTTTGTTTAGCGTTTGTGAATACTAAAATGAAATTGATAATACGAAATAAATGGAAAAACAGCGTTACACTTAAGTTTAAATTATTTGTCACTAGATGGCAGCAGTAAACAAATGTTCGATTTATACTACAACTTTGAAATCCATTCTCTTGCCTTTTAAAGTTGGGAGTTTGCATCTTTTGTTCAATTCAGAAAAAGTATGAAAATAGGAAACCCAGTGGCACACCCAGGGGGGGGGGGGGAAGGGGCCCTGCCCCCCCCCAAAGAAATAGAAATTGCATTATGACTATTGATTTTGCATTATAAATATTTTTATCTGTTCATCTCGGCCCCCCATGCATTATAAATATTTTATCCGCTCATCTCGCCCCCCCCCCAAAGAAAAAATCCTGGGTGCGCCACTGAGGAAACCTATGGTAAAAATTAAAATAAAACTATGAAAATGAAAATAAATTGTTGGGTAGGGCCATTAATGCAACCACCAGAGTTGATATTCCATTTTTTCTTTTCAAAGGAAAAAAAAATGAAAAAACTGCATCATCGGATCAAATTTTAACGATGTTTTTGTAAAACGACAAGCTAGTTAAATAATCAGAGCGCACCACATTGCAAAAAGTTATTGCAGTAAGGAATAACGATAATATATTTAAATTTTCGAAATCAAAAAACCATCTTGTAATGAACAATTGAAGTTAAAATCATACATGGAACGCTCAGAATACAATCATCGTATGTTAATTGGTATGTAAACTTCTCTTCTGTAAATTGGTTACGGAATCAGAATCGCATTCTAGGATGTTTGCCGTTCCAAAGGAAATATTTTTATTTCAAAGAAGAAAAGGGTTGAAGAAAATTTACAACAGAATAAACTTTGCTCTTAGAAAGTAAGCCTTGAACTGCAATTTATAGCATTAAAAAGTCATTTTTTTCTATCATTTCGATGGTGTCGTAGTTTGTAAGGTTAAAGAAAACTCACTTTATCAAGTACTTGTAAACTAACGCTACTCGCTTTCAAGGTTTTTCAATAAAATATAAAACTAAATAGCCCTTTTTTTGTAATCATTTTTTCTACGTTCATATTTACGACGTCGGAATTGATCACGAATTTCGGATTATTGACAACATGAATGAATTGAAATTTTTATTCAATTACCATAAAATGAACCTTTATTTCAAAGCATTATTCAAAATGAGCTTTCAGTCTTCAGAACCATAGAAAAATGGGACTCAGCGGGTTACGGGGGATTTAGAGCAGGCCTGCGCAACAGACGATCCGCGAGCACTCACTCTGTGGTCCGCCTTTTATAAGACGCATAATATTATAAATCTAAAAAAATACGGAATATTTTTTAGCTTTATAATATTACAAAAGAAATAGATAAGCAATGAATATTAATATTTATTTAGTTTTTAAAAGAATCAGTTTTTTTTATATTTTGTTAGATAAAATATTTTTTGCGTTTCCATCCATCCAATTTACTTGCAGCCCGCAGTAGCTTTCCATAAAGTAATATGGCCCTCATCCCATTTCCAGTTGTGAGGGCCTGATTTAGAGTGTATCTGAAATTTTGAAGTAACTTATGTAAGCTCCCTCTACTGCACACTAGAGCAGTGGTTTCCAACCTTTATGCTACTACGCCTCCCTAAAAAAAAATAAAATAAAATAAATAAAATAAAATAAAATAAAAATACGAAACTATACGAATGCTATAAATGAAACAATACGAAATGAAACAATACGAATGCTATAACAATACTAACATGCATATTTATTTTTATATTAAACTAGGGGCTTCGCCCCTAGGCTCGCTACGCTCGCTCCTCTGGTGAATCAAGTGAATGAATGACTCAATAGTTGTTTACAGCGATTGAGTCATTCATTTGTTTACAGTTGAAGCTTCCCCCCCCCCTCCCGGCGAAATGGATGAAGCCCGCCTAAGGGGGGAAAATTGGAACTTCTTTCATGTCCTTCTGCAAAGGAAGCGAATGAGAAGATTTTTTGAAGTATTTCTTTAAAATTCAATTAAAAATCGAAATTTTAAGATAGAGACTTGAAATGAAGTTTATATGAATGAGAAAGCTTTCATCTTCCAGTTGATATAAATATTTTCTTTGTAACATAATAAGTCTGAGAGCATCGAATTTATATATCTCGAAACGCATAAATTTTTCCAAAAAGTGGGTTTTCAATTTTAATAAAAATATCAGTCTGTTTTAAATTATTTTTAAACAAATGAGGTCTTGTTTGAAGGAGAAATGTCTGTAGTCTTAGATTGTAAAAAAAAAAAAAAAAAAAAAATTCTACGATCCTTTTTTGGCGAGTTATCGTAATCTGAACATGAAAAAGTCAATATTTTCCCACAAAACATAAAATTAAAAAAAAACTTAAAGTCCGACGAATATGAGACATGTCTTACTTTCTTCCCCACATTGTTCTGCATCGATTGGTATCGGTCTCGACCCCATACCCCAAGCGGTTTCGGAGGAGATAGCGTGACAAGCTTTTGACAGCGGCGGCGGCTGCAGCGGCAGTTACTTTTTCTTAGAATAGAGAGATTACTAATTAAACTGCATCTAACGCATTAAAATTTAATGCGAGGGTTGTTGTTTTTGTTTATTGGCACAAAGTTTATCAAATCTTGGGGGCAATGTGGAGAGTGCCGCTCGTAACTCTTTTTCGATTATTAACCTGGTTCGATATTTGGTTTTCATTGCAGCCAGTGCCGAAAATCCCGTTTCGCATAAATAAGACATTACAAACGGTAGAAGCACTTGCATTGTTTTGCAATACAAAGATGCATACTCTCCACTAAGATTCATCCAAAATTGAGTTGTGATTTCATTTTGAAACTTTTGTTTTAATGAGCTATCGCATGACAATTCTATCAAATTTTCTTTTTCGATAGGTGTCAACTCAAATTCGTCTATTTATAGATATTATGGTTTATTCGTTTATTTATAGATATTATGTTATGAACATTGATTTTTAATTAAAAAGTTTTGGCGCCTCCCAGGTTGGAAACCGCGGCACTAGAGGGAACTTTTATGGCCGTTTTTGTTGATTTGCCATCTTTCAAAAGTACTTGAACATTTTCCTTCCTTTTCCGCCGGCATAGTTAGTCCATTTTTCTGAAAATAGAATAGCTTTGAGTACTTAATAGAGGTCTCTTTCGGCCTACAAATGACCGTATAAACTCAATGACGAATACGGTGAGAAAGGTGACTAAATATGGCTATGGTTCCGATTAGCTAGCAATCGTTTTTTTTTTTTTTTTTAAACGTTTTTGGGGATTTCTTGCCGAGTCTGGTAACCTATAAAGTACATATTTTCATTGAACTTTTTTACCAAAAATTCGGGAAAATTTTTAAAAAAGCAGTAAAATTAGTTCAGAAATTCTAGCCCGTCTATGACGAAATTTAAAATCTGGAAAAAAATTGAACTCCTTATATTAAGAACTAACTATTGCACGGGTGTTCACGGAATATCCAAAAGAGGCCCATAAGCTAACGAAGAGCATAATGAAAAAAAAAACTATGTATAAGGTGTTTATTCCACTAAGAGTTTATGTAATCCTTTAAAATTCTTGAACAAATTCAATTACTTTTCTCTTCAAAAACTGTCAGACGTAAATTATATTTAAGTTTTGTATATCAAGGCATAAATAATGATACATTTTCATATTTGTAATGTAGATTTTAAAATTAATTACTTATAAATTTTGTCAAACATATCAATCTTATAAAGTTCGTGATTCCAAAAAATATTTTAAATCCTTATCGGAATCTTAGATATAACGATTTTTGGGGAATATTTTATTTTTGTTTTACTTTTATAGAGGAAAAAATTGTCTATAAGGTATCTTGATTAAAGCTTATTTGAAAATGATTCAGAGTTCATTTTATTTCCTCTAACATACGTTTCTTAGATTCCGCGCTTTATGACACAGTCTTTTTTCACATTTGTTTCCAATATTTAAGCCTTTCTTTCGTTTTGGACGAGATTAGTACTTTCTCAGCATAATATGAATGTAAGTGGTTCTCGATGTTATGTATCTTTTCTTTATTCAAGAAAACATTTTCATGATAATGGGTGTATGTTTATACAGAGAAAAAAATTGAAGAATTCACGTCATGCATTTCTTTCAAATTGTGTATTTTATTCCAGAAAACTAACTAACTAACACACACACACACACATATACAGGGTGTATCACAATTCCCTCCGGGGTTTGGAAGGTTTATAAAAAAACATATTACCAATACAACAACAAAGTTGACTTTACTGGAGAAAGAAACATTACAAGTTTTGTTTCACAAATGTTCAATATATGAACCTTTCGTGATGCGGCAGATATCAAGTCTAAAGTCAAATTCTTGTTTCACTCGCTTTTACTGCAATTCCGCATTCGCTTGACGAATTGACTTTCTCGGGCTTCGCACAAACGCATCTCGTACACGAGTAACCTTTTCCGTCGAAGGGTCTGGAAGACCAGTTCGTTTTCCGTCACACAAGCAATCACTTTCCTGAAATTTCCGAAACCACGCATGAATTGTTTTATGCGTTGGTAGTTGAAATCCGTATTTTGTACGAAATTGTCTTTGAACTGTCACAACAGATTCACTTTTCGCAAATTCTAACACGCAGTAAGCTTTCTGTGAACCTGTAAAAGTCATTGTCTATGTGCAAAATTAAGTCTGTTTCCGTTATTTGCTACTGCTATCAGACCTAGTGCCGCCATCTACTAACACATTTGTGAAACAAAACTTGTAATGTTTCTTTCTCCCGTAAAGTCAACTTTGTTGCTGTATTGGTAATGTTTTTTTATAAGCCTTACAAACCCCGGAGGGAATTGTGACACACCCTGTATATATATATATATGTGTGTGTGTGTGTGTGTGTTTGTTTGTTTGTTTGTTTGTTTGTTTGTTTGTTTGTGTGTTTGTTTGTTTGTTTGTGTGTGTGTGTGTGTGTGTGTGTGTGTGTGTGTGTGTGTGTGTGTGTGTGTGTGTGTGTGTGTGTGTGTGTGTGTGTATGAGATTGCTTACTTACATACAGTTGATATACTTTTTAAAGATATTGAGAAAATAAAGTGCAATTTAGGAACGATAAATCTTTCTTGTGAGAAACTGTTTCGAAACAGAAAGTGTTTTTTGTAATCAACACTACACACCAAAACTCTAGCGAAATGATTCTCGCGCGTCCTACTGTGTTTCCGGATAAGAAGAAATAGACTCTAGTGTTCAGACTGAGTGTCTATAATATCGACTGATGTTCTTCAGCTGAATTTGTTCCCTGCACGTTATTTAGAGTGTATACTCTACAGCGTTGTAAATAATATTTCATCGAATTTATCTCACGCTATAAATGAAATCTTAAAAAGCACTATATGGGTGAATGTTCTTGGTACTTGCCTTTGATTAACAGTGGAAGTTTTGTCGTCAGGGTCCTGGTTTCAATTCCCTTTTGTGCACGATCTTTAAACGCTGAAATTACCGTACTTACGTAAATCTGTGGGTTAAAGTGTTTTCTTTCAATTTTTTAAAGATTAGGGTAAAGAGGTACAGATTATTGAGGAAAAGTTACCTTAAGGGAGCTATTAAAAATGTGATGCCTTGCAAATCACCCTCATGAGAACCGCCAGAGCAACTAATTATGGTTTTAGGGAAATTATGTTATTAATATATCAAAAGTTACTACTTTTAACTACGATGGCAATTAAATAATCGATGGCCTGTTTAGAATATGCTACAAGAATATTTGATATTGAATTAAGAATAGCAACAGTAACAGGTATAAAGTAAACGAAATGAGATTAAATAGAGTATGATTTGTGCCCTAATGATTCAAGATGGATTTAAAAAAATGATAATAATACAATCTGTACCGCATTAATAATTTGATACTAAGATACAATGACCTAGAAATTTTGATTTTATTTACAAGCTAAAAGTTTCCAGGGATTTCATTTAGTAGTATAAATTAAAAAAAGCTGAACAGATACACTCACTATAAGTTCTCACTATAGAACAGATGGTTAATAAATACGTTACGCAATATCCTAATGCATATTTATGTATCCTTAATATATGACTTTTTTGCGTTACATACCGTCAACTGGGGTAAATTTGGCCCAACAAACCTATTATAATATACGTATATGCCTATATACCTATATAGGGTAAGTATGACGAATATGAGACCCCTTTTTATTTTCAAATATAACTAGGAAAGTAAGTGGGGGATTATAGTATCAAATTGATATCCTTTTAATACATATATTTTACTACATATAACAATGGCAGAAAATTGAAAATAACCTTACAATTTTCTTGTATGAAATTATAAACACAAGTGTTCCATTTTTGGAGTCTGAAAAAAGTAGTACTAATATGAGACCCCATTCTACAACTCTAAATATGAATTAGAATTGCTGAAAAGTTCGTAAAAACAAAATTATTAGATAACAGTTACCTATATACACTAATAGGTGAAAAAGAAAAATTACATTTTAAACAAATTAGTTGGTTTACACTACAAGTTTTGTTTACTTTTTGTTTTTAGATTCAAACGTTTCACATTGTTTACAAATAAAAAGTTCGCCAGCTCCACAATCTTCATGGGCCCACCTAAAACACCTTCTACATTGATGCCACTGCTCTCCCCGTTTGTCTTCTGAAAATAAACAACCACAAAAAAGGCATTCAGCGTCGTTTTCATCAATGCTATCATCACAGCTGTCATGGAGAGAAAGCTTTTCATCATCTTGAAATGAGCTGAGATCATCATAGCTATAATTAGGCTTATTCGTTCTCTGTTCTTTAAATAGTGTTGCATTTTCATCCATCCTTAATTTTCCCCTCCCTGTAGGGGCCCCTTTGCCTTTTCCTTTTCCGTTTATTGTTTCCCTATCCTTTTCTTTTTTTTATCTTAATCTCCTCTTCTTTGTTTATCCTTTGATTTCTTATCTTTTAGGTCTATTCCTTTTTTTCTCTTGTAGGAAACAAAGTTTTTTTTCGAATATGCTGCAGTTCTTTTATTAATGCTATCAATCAATTTATTTTTATAGGGCGATGATGTGATAATATCGGCTTTACGGGCCCTACTTGGTTTGGAGGTGTTTTTCTCTGGTAACGTAGGCAAAGGATTTATTTCTTCAGGAGTCACTAAGAACTGGTTTGAATTTGTTGTTTTATCAATAATTTCCATATTGTCCCTACTGCTACATGGTTGTGGATTTCGCCTGGGCGTCATTGCATCTGCAGCTTCAGAAGAAACAAGGCTGTGAGAGTCAAAACTAAAATGCCTAATATGAGACCCTATCTCATATTAGGCATGATTTGGGGTGTCATATTGGACACGACCATGTTGCTGAATACGCTAACGAATTTTTTAGGTTAAGATTGACGTTAGCTTAAAAACAAATAGGCGTGTTTACACTCCACATTTATAGCTACCTATCCAATACTAACAGTTTTAATAAGAGTCTTACCTTAAAGGTGAAAACAGCCAAAGAAAATAGTGATGCAAAAAAGTCGACGAGCACACATTCAGGAAAAATAATACTGCACTTTTGCGTGCGCTTGCAAACACTTGACTGACTCACCGATTACGAATGATACAATAGACTACTGTTTTACGCTCCAGTCGCCAGGCAACAGCACTTTATACTTCCTATAAGCTGGGGTCTCATATTAGGCAATGTCTCATATTAGGCATACTTACCCTACTTATTATACCTATTATATTAAACCCACCTATTATATTTGACCCTTGCAATAAATAAGTGATAATCACTCTCCTTTGTTTACATACAGTCTTTGTCTATATATATATATATATATATATATATATATATTACAGACTTAGATCATTCAAAGTGTTGGTAATAATTCCTAGTTACTGTATTATGTATATCAGTTTGAAGCAAGTGAAGTATTATTTATTCCAGATAAGTTTGATAGGTATTTGACATATTCTGAAAACTGTAAAATACACTGGTGTTCAAAATTAAGAGAATTTTCACATTTTATCGAATTTCTGGAAAACTAACGGGCAGATTTTAATGAAATTTAGTATGGATACACAGTTATATAAGATAAAAAAATATACCATACAACAGTCCTGGTACGTACTTAATGATCGTCAGTTAGGCTCATCTCAAAATGACTCTAATATGGGGTTTGGACCCCTCTCACAGCGCGATGCTATACTGGAAACAGAACAGTTTGACGAGTCCCTGTGGCAGTCGGTCTCACTCCTGCAGCAACGTAGTTTTCAGCTCCTGCATGGTTCTCGGAGGGGGATCGAGAGCTGTAATTGCCCTCCCTAGAGTCCCAGACATGTTCAATAGGGTTTAGGTGTGGATATCTGGCTGGCCAATCCATCCGGTGAATATCCTCACTTTTAGGATAATCGTCGACTAGGCGAGCCTTATGTGAATTAGCGTTGCCATCCATAAAAATGAACTGCGGGCCGACTGCACCCCTCCTAAGTCGAAGATAGGGCTGTAAGATCTCATCCCTATACCTCTCACCAGTCAGGGCCCCTCTGCATTCCTCTGCATGTATTAATTACTAGCCGGGCTTCGCCTAGCTACGCTCAAGCCATCCGTGTAACATATTTATGTACTTCAGGCCCCACAAAAGAAAAAAAAAGCCTACAAATGTATTAAATTCAAGTGAATAAATTCCTTTCAATTTTCATTCCCGTCGCTGCCGACAGATGGCAGCACCACTGCACCAGATGATTTGGTTTCTCAGCAGTGAGTGATTTTAGAATGAAAATATCTCTAAAACTATTGAATTAACAGAATAAGTGTACGCAGAAAAAATTATCAGTTTTCGAAGCTCTTTCCAAATATGTAACATTTATGTACTTTCATGAGAAAAAAAATTACACCGTTTCCTGTATATTTGTCGGCCATTTTTTTTCGAGGATTGGTCCGCCCGGATGAGTTACGGTCACGTGAACTCAAGACTTCCACTTGTCTCTTTATTAGTATAGATTTATTATACTAGAGTATTTTTAAAAATTTCGGTTTCTGCGAAATTTTAGGGACTGTCGATATCGCTTTTACTGCCCGCAAGAGGACGCAAATCGATATAGCTCCTTAGGTGGGACTTTCCTCTACAAGTATTTACTATTTATTTTCCGGTACAGTATTTTTTTAAAAATTTCAGTTTCTGCCACATTGTCGTCGAAGTCGATTTCGCATTCTGCCCTCAGGTGGCCGCAAATCGGTCTAGCGCTTCAGGTCAGAGTTTTTTTAGTCGTTCGTAATTCCTCTACTTGCATTTAATATTTATTTAACGCTAGAGTATTTAGAAAGAATTTTGTTTCTCCAATGTGATGAGAATAGACGATTTCACTTTTTCTACCCGCCCGTAGACGCATATCGGTCTAGCATCTGAGGTCGGATTTTTTTTTAGTCGTCCGACAATGCTCTACATGCATTTAATATTTCATTTACGCTGGAAAATTTTTTAAAAATTTCCAAATACCAAATTATTGGGAATTTTGATTTAGCTTTTTTCACCCGCACGTGGCCGAAAATTGGTGTAGCGCCTCAGGTGATACTTTTTTGTTGTTGTTGTTGTCCGATATCCCTTTACATGTATTTAATATTTATTTTACGGTACAGTATTTTGTAAAAACTTCAATTTCAACCACATGGTCAGAACAGCCGATTTCGGGTTTCTTTTTTTCGTCTTTCGGCATTCCACTAGAAAGCTTTAACATATAAATTTTTAACTTTAGTATTTGATAAAAGTTTCGGTTTCTGCCATATGGTGAGAGCAATCCATTTCGGTTTTCTCCCCACGCGTGGCTGCGAATCGGTCTAGCACTTCCTGTCAGACATTTGTTTAGTCATCCAGAATTCTTCTAAAAGAATTTCATGTAAATTTTACGTTACAGTATTTTGTAGAAATTTCGCTTTCTGACATATAGTCGGGACTGTCGATTTCATTTTTTCTGGCCGCACGTGGCCTCAAATCGGTTTCGCCGTAAACAGCTTTTCGGTCTACATATATGCCAAATCTTGAACTAGAAACACCATTCAAACAATTTCTCAAACTTTTCGTAGTCCCGGAGGCATACGGACGGCCAAATTTGTTCGGAAAATACATCCTGGTTGCACAGGAGTGAAAATTTCTTCGGTGCGCTCGCTGAGGGTGGCGGAAATCACATTTTTGGTCCTCTAGCGTCTGTAAGTTCGGTTAGAAACAGCGTTCAAAATTTTTCTTAAACGTATCGTACTCCTCGTGATGTGCGTACAATTAAATTTCTTCTGAATGTAAAACCCCGAGGTAGCGGGCCCCGAAATTATGGTAAAATCACTGGCTTCGTTACCACTGAAAAATATTTTTCGGCTGTTTGTTTGTTTGTTGTCCGAGACATTCGCACAGGACCGCGGAAATTGCTTACTACTTTTTAAATGGGAGCCCCAAACAGGTGATTGAACGTTGCTCCTTTGTTTCCACCTCAATTTTAATAGAGCATCCCCTGTTTGATATCTGGAGGGCTCACACCTTCTACTACCCACTGATATCGTGGAAGAACTTTCTGGTCTACGGATTTATCCTATGGATTTGCCTATATCCGGCCTAAACACAAAAAATTTCCAAAAGAATGTGTCGTTGTCTGAATGCTAAAGTTTAAATTTCTGATTTTGGAAAAGGATTTTATTCCAATCTCTATAACTTTTTTTACTTTATTATCCACTTTGTATGCTAAACACCTCCAAAAGAAGCAGTTTTCGGCTGATCAAGTAGTTCAGTGGTTAGACTCATTGATGTCAGCTGCATGTAATCACGTTATGAGTTCGAAAACGGAACGTGGTTGATTTGCAACCGATCATACATAGCTTAATGAATTTTAATCCCTTCCTCGTAGTTAAAAAGCTGTGGATAGCTTTTTAATAATAAAATTCCGTTATTCAGACCATTTAGTTGACAATTAAGTAAAACCAGTTAGTTTTTCCATGATTGTCTGAATGTCGATTCACCATTTGCTTTGCATAAAAATATCCAAATCGGCATGTTTTAAAACAAAAGATTTTGATTAACTCCTGTAGAATTCTGAAGGTAACCTAATTGTTTGTTTAATTATTTAATTTTTTAAAAACTTTTAGGATATATTTACAACCTAGAAATGTTTCTTTTTTAAACCGATAACAATGACAAAATAACAGGTATTTCTGCATATCATAGATAAATATGATTTATTAACATAAATTAGGTGAGTCTGACAGTCTGTATTTAACATCACTAAAAAGAAAATTATTTAGATTTTAAAATGTGGGTTAAACTAATGATGGAAACATGATCATAACTTGGAAAAATAAATATTTTGAGGTAACACTGTTTATTCATATAAAAATGATTTCTGTTAGTATTGTTCAATACAATTACAAAGTCGATATAAATAGAAATGAAACAAAAATAAAAATAATTGTGATGACAATCTGTTTAACAAAGAATAATTTGCTTCACAATCATCGCTCTCTTTAGGTATCACAATAATCTTACGGGAATATGGATGTGATGGAGATATTTTTCCTCTCTCGGAACAACTCGTAGAAAACTAATTTAGTACCGCATTACTTAGGTTAATAAAGTTCCTCTTCATGCTGCTCAAAAATATTTCCGAAAGAATAAATGATCATACAAATTTCTGAAAATTGTGCCTTACAACATGGCTTTGCTTCGTAAGTTATTCGAAATTATTTTGCCTGGAAGTTAGAAATCCATCACCACAACTGCCAAAAAGAAATACCAGACAAGAGGAAGAATAAACAACAGTTTCATTACCGTAGCAAATTTGAAAAACGGTTTTTTGGGTAAAACCTTCTTTTTTTCACCCGGCCTTTGGAATGGAGCAACAACTCTTTCCTTGTAAGTCAGTATAGCATTTCTTGCCCCTGGCCATGAATGTGGACCTTGTAAACGATATTGATAAGGAAGAGATGGTCCAAAAAATACTGCAGAAAAGAGCTTCGGATCGGTAAATAAAAGTTTTAGCAAATTGGGCTTGCATCCTATCTCAGCTGCTAATTCGTCTTGATATCCAATGAAATCAACTTGAAGGGTGTGCCTGGGAGACTCTACAAATCTTTTTCTAATATAATCCAATTTCTTCTTTATATCAGCATACATTTTTTCTTTTGGTGGCAAGCTAAGGTGACCACTCATTATTCTAGCTGTCCAACGGCACTGCATTTCACCAACAGGAAATCCGGGACCGGATGGTTGGATGAGACCGAGAATGGCTAATGTTGGATGAGGCAAGTCGGGTGGATAGATAAACTTATAAAGCTGGACTTTATTGTCTACAACTTGCAGTATGTCGTCGCCAAGGAAAGGAAATTTAATGCGGTATCCAGTAGCCAGTATAACAACGTCGACTTCTGTCTCATTCTGAAAGAGAAAACAAAAAATTGGATATTGGTGATATTATTAAAGCTTAAATCCTACTTAAGTGTAAAGGAAAATAAATATAAAACAAATACGTGTTCTCATACGCAGCTTTTCATAGAAATCTTCATGATATACCCCTATGATAGGAACATTTTAACACCTTAATTCAATAATCTATATATATAAAACAGTTCCGTAACTGACTGACTCACTGACTGACATACAACGCACAGACCAAACCACTGGACCTAAAAGGCTGAAATTTTGCATGGCGATTCTTCTTATAGTGTAGGGGTGCACTAAGAAAGATTTTTAAAAAATTCTTCTTAGATTTTTTAAAATTAAATTCTTAAGCTGTTTTAGTAACTTTTTTTTAAGTTTGCATTTAAAATAATAATTTGAGGGTTATAAAATTTATATCACGAGAAAGACCATAAAAATTCCTTTAAAATGAAATCTTTTTTGAATCTTTACCTCCATTTTCTAATTTTTGGTGAATTTTTAAAGATTAAATTTTAGAATTTAATTTATTAAATGCTGATCACGTGATTTCTTTTTCTAGTACTTTAAATAAATTTATCGTCACGTGCATAACAACTAAATAGACAAAAAAATAATTTTTTTTCTTGCTAATGCGACAGACAATTGGACATTATCCAAAAAATATTAAAATACAATAAAAGGTATGTTCCTCAAACTATACTATATTAACTGTACTATATTCTTTAGTATGTCCTATTACATTTAATTTGAATATTTTCTTCTACATTGTTTTGTCTATTAAAATATCCCTTACGATTTTATTATAAATATATTTTTCCGTTTTTTTTTACATCAATTGTATACATTGATCGTCGTATTTATTATAATTATATATATATATATATATATATATATATAAATTTATTTATTTTTTTTTTTTTGGCATTAATTGCATACATTGACCGTTGTATTTAATTTGAATGTACTACGTAGCGAAGTGCGGGTTTTCAGCTAGTATGATCATAAGAGAATAATTTACAGAGCAGGAGGTGAATAGAAATTAATCTCATTTACAAGACACTTCTTTATACGTGTTTGGATCAAGTCCCGTGTGTGTAGTAGTTGTAAAAATTAAAATTTCTGATATAAAGTACCCTTCAAATTTAATTATTCTTCTTTTAAGTCCAAAAAAGCTTTTCCCTATAATTAATATCAAAAATAAAATGAAATATTTTCTTAGATAAATACCCTGAATTATGTGTATTAAGTCAACTTAACATCATCAAATACCAACAATAATTGAATTTTTATACGATTAATTTAAATATGGTGAATGCAAATATACACCTATCCTAACTCATGCAGGAGAAAGTAACAAAGATTTTTTATTCGGAAAATTTACATCGGAGGAATAATGCCCAAGACGTCGTGTTTATCACCACAAAGAGAAACCGCACTCAACATGAGTAGAACTAAAACAGCAGGTACCGCTCGTGTTGTTAACTTTGAAACCGGAGCAAAATTATTGTCATTACAACCCTAGTATTGTAAGAACACTCGTGCAGATAACTTTAAAATTAGCAAAATGGATCCTGGACTCTGAAATCCATGGGGTAAGAAATTCAAAATACAAAGCTACCACGAAAAATTTACTGTTTTAATTTCAAGAGAACCCCCCCCCCCCCCCCCCCCACACTAAATAAAAAAAGGGCCATATGCGTATAGCTAATGAATTAATTACCCACCACAAAATTAAGTTAGATAACTTATTTAATATTTTCATACACATTATACATAGTATATATATATATATATATATATATATATATATATATATATATATATATATTTGTGTGTGTATGGCTATTTTTATAAATTTATCTATATTTAACCAATGCTGTGAAAAGTCAGTGTGACATTATTTCGGCAACGTATAGAAGAGTTGTATTCCAGTTGTGCAAGCACTGCATCACAAGTGTGTGCAATGCTTACGGGCCAGTTGTGTGAACATTGCATCACACGGACACCGGCTACCATCCTCATATTTAGCTATTATATCTTTTTTTCTGTTCTATCAAGATTCTCACTATTTTCCTTTTATAGTGAGAGGTATCGCTCAACTTCTTCGAACTCATGATGACTTATAAGGAAAAAAAGAAGCATGGAATGAAAAAAGCACAAAAAATATGTACACGGTAAAATATGTATTTTTTCGCACACATCTCAAACTACTATGAGAATAGCGAGACGGCCTTTCTTTTGGTCCGGAGAGACAGGTGTGGGGGCACCGACTTGTCTCATACATGTTTTAGCATGTACGACGAGTGCCAAGGTATGACAGTACAAAATTTTACTTTAGTTTCTTATAAAAGAAAAATTACGCCAGTGAAATAATACGGTAAAAAAAAATCTTGAAAAATAGGAAATATTTACTCCTTCATAATTAGAGTATGATATATTTTATCTTATTCTGGATCATAAAATATTTTTATGTCGAAAGGTGTAAAACAACAACACAAAGGCACCGGCGAGATTCGAACTCACGATCTCCTGTTTACTAGACAGGCGCTTTAACCAACTAAGCCACGGCGCCACGTTACGTACTTATAACGATTTGTTTAGGATGCATAAATCACGTTTAATACGCTTGTCTTATCATGAGTTCGATAAGACGTAAGTTTTTTTTCTACCACTTGCTACATCAATACAAGCACTGTGAACAGATAACATGAACTAACTGTATAATAACAGATAACATGAACTAACTTTGAAAAAAATTAATCCGTTCTTTTAAAAAAATATTTCTAAATGTTGTACAATATGATATTCACCAAAAAACAATCTTGTTGTGCAAAATGTCTAGAATATTCTTTCTACTTTAGTATTATGTAAAATCCTCGCCTTATAGGTAATATGATAGAAACCTAGAAAAAAAGGAAGAATTATGCTCGAATATGATAGGTCTTTGACCATAACTGATTTGAAAAGGGTAGAAACAAACGACGGAATAGCACAAACGAGATTCGAACCCACAATGAATCCATTATGATATTCAGGGACATAAATAATTTAGTGTATATCGCATAACACGATTGAATAACATGCATGGCATAGGACTGATAAAATAAGAATCTTTCTCATAAAGCGATAACGGATAGATAATTGAGATTACTCTGTTCGTTGACCTTTTTCTGTATGACCTGAAGATGTATTATATATATATATATATATATATATATATATATATATATATATATATATATATATATATATATATATATATATATATTGCATTCAAACCAAATACTAGTGTTTCAATTCTTTAAGCAATGGGTCCATATTCAAAAGATAGGTTTCATTATTTAACAGCTGTTCACTGTTAAAGTTCACTGCTTGCTCAGTGCGTTATTCAACTGCCCAATAGCTGTTAAAGGATGATATTTGGACATTTTAAATGACGCCCTGAAGATTTCAAGAAAATGTCATAAAGCAAAATTGGTTTATTAATAGTATGAAAACCCAAGGAGGATGCTGCAAGGTTACTTTTCGTCTGGCTGTTTTCTAAAAGGAAATAATTTTAAACTTGATATACCATATATTCATACATTCTAAATGTAACAGAAAATATGTAGTTTCCCATTATGTATGAATGACAGAGATTATTTTTTATGGTGGTTAAAAGATGGGTAAAATGATAAAAGGATTCCTTTTCAAATCCATTGCTACATCGACTTTGAAAATGCTCAACCTAGTCATCCAGCTTTAAAGGTCTAGATCAATGATTCTCATCATTTTTTTCGTCAAGGTATCTTTCAATAATTTTAACATTTGGTGCACACTAACAATAAGATAAATTTAAAAGAATTTTACTTGGTTCATTGATGTATCTATAATATATTTTGTAAAATTAGCATACGAAATAATTTTCATGGAAATATAAAATGAAATTGCCTATAAAGTAAATAAAATGTTGTAACTCACGCTATAATACTTCCAAGCTTCAAATGTAGATGTCGCCATTATACGGATAGACTTTGCGTGTAAACACCTGTCGTACTGTCATTTATTTAGCCAGAGAGAGTTTCTATTTTGTTAAGAGTAGAGACCTCCCGGTCTGATGCCCAATTTTGGTTGTTAGGTCAACTTATTTGTTTTTCTCTAAATGTTTTTCACTTGTTTTGTAATGTGTAATGTAATCCGTCCCTTGTAACTGGGATTTCTAGAATAATTAAACAAGTTCTAAACTTTACACCGAGATATTCTTGATTACTTTTGGTTTAATACCAGTAATTACATTAATGACAGTTACAATGTTTATTTAACTTCAAATTACATTTAATGCGAAATCTGAGCTTGTTGTTTTTCGATAACTTCATTTATATTTGGGTGTTTTTTCGTTTTTATTTTGGCCAAAGCCGAAAATCCAAATTCACACAAATAGGATGTGAAAAATTGTAATAACACACTTAAAGCTTTTTGTGATATTGTTGGATAATCGTATCTAAGATTAATTCAGAAAGAATTAATTGATTCTTCTGAATGTTTTGAAATTAAATCTCGGTTATTACGCGCCGAAATTAGTTCTTCCTCTTCTTTCAAAGTTAATTCATACACCGGCGTGTCGTTTATCACAAATGGATTTCGAATCCAATAAAATTTTTGTATTTTTAAATTTGGAAAGTAATGAACAATTATTTGCTCTAGTATTGTCAAATGATCAATAACTATTTTATGTATCATTTTATAACAGTCTTTTGAAACTGACTCAAACTTTTCTAAACTACGTTCTTGTGCTTTATTCTTTCATAATGTATCTTTTTTAAAATCCTAACAATTTATTGGTTGAGTTTAAAATATTTTCATTCGGTCCTTGCATAGTTGTATTTATGTTATTAAAAATAACAAAAATATCAGATAAATAAGCTAGCTTATCACACCATATTTTGTCATCCAACAAATCATTAAAATCATTATCTTGTTCAAAAAATATCTTTATCTCGTTATTTAATTCAAGCACGCGAGATAAATCTTTCCCTCTGGACAACCCCATGTGCAGTAACAACGATTCATATTTAGACTCCATAATGCCTGGCATAATTGATTAAACAGGCAACTTTTTAATGGTCTTGATTTTATATAATTATTAATTTTAACACATTGTTCCAGCATTAATTTCAATTCTGATGGTAATTGTTTTGTAACGAATGTTTCCCGATGCAAAAAACAATGGGTAACTAATATACCCACATTATGTTCCCTTACATGTGCTACAAATCCTTTTATAGATCCATTCATTGCCGGAGCACTGTCTGCGCAAATACCAATGAACAAATTCCACGAAATTTTAATTTCTTGTAAATACGAATTAATTTAATCGAAAATATGTTCTCCTGTTGTAAAATCAGATAATTCACGACAACATGAAAATTGGTTAATTATATCATTTTCGTGAATGAATCGAACAAATGCAATGAAGTGTGATTTTCCCGTATTATCAGTTGTTTCGTGGATTTGTAGAGCAAAATTTGAATTTGCAAGAATTTTAGCAGTATTTTCTTCAATATTTCGGGAGAAGTCTGTAATTCTGCGATGAATTGTGTCATTTGAAAGTGTTATTTTACAAATATCAATTTCTGCTGATTCCCTGATTATTCATTTTACAATTTTACGACGAGAAGGTAATATAATTTCTTCATCCAAATTATGAGGTTTTAATTTATAAATTCAGCCACTTCATAAGAAGCTATCTGAGCTTTTTCAGACACATTAATTTGCTTTTTAAAAACCTTTACTTGTTTGGATCTTGCAGATAAGGATTTTTGAAAGTAGCTTTTGTCTTTTGAGGAAAGCGAAGGATGATTAGTGATGTAACGACTCCCGTACAATAGCGAATATTTTCTGCAAGGAAATTCCGGGAAGAAAAACCAACGCGCGGTTTCTGCTCATAATTGATTTAGACGTCTGGAGCAGGCCCAGATTTCCGCATGGGCAAGTGGGGCACTTGCCCAGGGCCCCCAAATTTATGGGGCCCCCTAATTTAGTATAAAGTTGTACATAGTTTTGAGAATTTGTTTTTTGGTTAATATAGTAAAGGGGTGCAGTGGCGGATACAGAAAAAAATCCTGGGTGGAGCACAGTGCACCCACTATAGTGAAAGCATGCTTACGTCCATAAGCGTTTCTAGTTTTATTTTTTTTTGGGGGGGGTGAGGGGGGAGTTGTAATAACTCCAGACTATGATTTATTTTGAATTTCAAAAGAAAATTTCATGAATTTATTTATTAACATTAAAAAGTAAATTAATTAATTAACACTTCTTATTAATATTCATTATTTTCTTCAAATTTTTGACTTGTCGGTCGAAATTTTTTTTGTGAGTGTCCCACGTGTTCATGTGGAAATCTGGTCCTGAGGAGGGGGAACATGCCCCCCTCTGGATCTGTCCTTGAAGGGGGCCCCCAAAGTCTGCTTTGCCCAGGGCCCCATTGTGTCAAAGTCAGGCCCTGGTCTGGAGACAGACAGTCTTGGCGACATAAAGACCGGAAATGCTACCGACAGCTCGCGGAACAGTTAGTCAGCTACAAAAGGGAAGTTTCCGACCGGAGGCGTCTAGTCGTCTGGGAACAATAACTGAATAAAGAAAGGCGGCGTTTTCCAAACCTTTCGAGAACATTCAGCGAAGGTATATAAAGTCGCCGGACGCGAGTTAAATTCATGTCAGTGATTCAGATATTAAGTTATTCAGAGTGACACTGGAGCCGGAGACAAAGATATACTGTCGGGCCTAGATAGACTTGAATGAGTGCAGCGACAACTCAAGTCTAACCTGCCTCGTCGATGCCGTGAACCCACGAATATAATTTGTTTAAGTATATATTGTAAATAGCCTATATTTGGTTGAGAAATGCAATTAAAGCATTAAATACAAAAAGGCTGACAGTCTTTTATTTAAGGCAAAGTCCTTACAGTGAGGAAGTGACGTTGGAGCTTGCTCGGAACCATAACACTGTATGGGTAGTCGCAGTAGCGGCACACTTCAAGAATCTGGCGGCACACTAAAGTGCCGCGGCACAGTTGTTAAGAATCACTGGTCTAGATCAACAGTCATGTATCTCCCGCTTGCAGTAATTATTGAAAGAACCATCTGAATGTATACTCATTTAAAATTATATAAAAACTTTTACAGGATAAGAAACCAGATAAGTAGAAAAAATTAAATGCTGACTGCGTGACAACTTGGTTGGTTGAGACCGCTACTGTCAACTTTTTGCTTCAGACAGGATAATTAAACCAGGACTCACAGTTTAGAGCCGATTCCGAACGGCCACAAACACCCATAGCAACAGTGGGACTCAAACCCACAGACTTTGAATCCAAATATCAGAGCCCTAACCAACCAACCAGCCATTAAGCCATCGTCTGGCTTGTGGGATTTCTAAGTGATTAACTGGTTTTAGTAAAATGGGGAAAACTTATTCGTCCAGAGAGAAACCGTCATCAATCTATTTTCTTTGAGCCAGTACGAAGGGCTAGGGCGCTGGCATTCGGTTTAGATCCTGTGGGTTCGAGTCCCACTGTTGGCATGGATATTTGTAGTCGTTCGGAATCGGCTTTAAACTGTAGGTCCTGGTCTAATTAGCCCTCGTGGAGCAAAAGCGTGGCCGTAGCGCTCCAAACCAAACGGAACTATTTTCTTTAAACTATATAGTCATGGGAAAAAAAAAACATTAAAATATTTACTATAAATAGGCAGGAAGAGGCTCTGTTTACGAATTTCAAAAGCGGATAGGATTTTCTTGATAGGGAGACGAGAAAGATTATTCCAACATTACTAGTCATGCTAGGCAGAATCAACAATGTAGGTGGCCTCTTGCTGAACTCTAGTGAAGAAAGCCGTATCAGCTGCGGAAATCACGAACGAAGAATATAATTTTGTTTATTGATATAAAGTATTTTAAGATTTTCTCCCCAAACTTCTTTTCCCAAATTCATATTTTATATTATTGGTACTGTATTCATTTACAGTCAGGGGTTTGTAAAATCCTTTCAGATATTTAATCCTTTTCGTATGTTCAATGCAAGATTTAATGAAAAAAATAAGCTCTAAGGATTTTTCATTATAATTTACTGGGTAATCAGCACTTGCATAGTGATTCATACTCCCCAAGAAAGTTCAAATAATTCTCATTTAGTTACATACATAATTGTAATACCATTTGATACGTTAGAGTGCGGTCAGAGGAAAAAAAATTGATGTTATTAAGTCTTACTATTATTTACATGATCGCAGTTGAGGGATTTTTTTTTATTCTTACCTCTTCATTCTCAAAGATTACACCTTTCTTTGTGAAACGCTTAATTGCCCCTCTGGTGACAACCGTTCCACTGAGAAGTTTGATAGGAAGAGCATCGCTAACTGTCGGATGTTGACTCCAAACTCGATGTTTAGGTTTCAGATTGTAGAAATCGTGGTTGAAACGTTGATTGAGCTCTTTTTCGGAAAAATGACAAACCCAGCTGTAGGGTAAAATGTGTTGCATGAGAATAAAGTATCTTCGCACAAATATGGCGTCGAAGGGGTGACCTTTCGGACCTACTCTTGGAAGAACCCAGGTCCCACGGCGACTGCTGAGGTATACCTGAAAAGATAGGGAAGAATTAAGAAACTTAATTAAGGAACTCTGCAAAAGACAATTAAGAAAACTTTAAATGAAGTGCAGCGTCTTAAAGTAGACACAGAACCTTAACAGTCCAAGAATATTACATCATGCTTGCCAGCAAAATCTAAGCAAATTTAGTGAATTTTTTAAATCCTAAGGAGAGACGCTATGTAATTTTTAAACGATAGTTGTATATTAGTAAAATTATTTATAAATGTTGAATAAACACGAACAACGAAAAAAAAGGATAAAATTATACTGTTTAGACTATTTCTTTGAATTCGTTTACTTGAAATTCTAAAAGGTTCCTTAACATCACTTAAATTTGTGTTCCAATCATCTTGTTACCAATCAAAAAGGTAATCCTACTTGGTATTTCATTATTGTCTTTCATATCTTATCAGTTTTTTGAGCAAATATCTACATTACTACCTTCACTTGAATAATTTATGGATATTTTCTTTCACTACCTCGTAAACATTGCACTAACTGGCAACTATCAACATCTCTTTTATCGAAATCTAAGAGAATCGTCTAATTTCGTTCCCTTTTACTTCAGAATTCCTCGACATGGAACTCGTCATCACTACTGTCAATTTCTACATTCGTTGTTCTCGGCTCTTTATATTAGCTATAATATTTTTTAAAAATGCTTGAAATAGATAAAACGACATTGAATAAATTATTTGAAGATGGCAGTAGATGTTTTCAAAGGCACGATGTAAGATCTACGTTGGCTTTCAGCGCAATGAGTATAATAATACAATTTCAAAAACAAAGAAAGAAAGTTATGGCAGCAGTGCTGCGCGTTGGGGTATATCGCTGGCAGTAGTTGGCAGCATTACTGCCAGTCGGAGAGCAAAAGGTTAAGATTAAATCTTATAAATCTTCGATTACATCTTATAAAGCAATAATTAAATCTTATAATATCATCGTGGTATCTCAAGTACCACGTCTTATGATCCTGCCCCACTTGGTTCATGACATCCACGACAAACGGCTCTTTCCGTTGTATTCATTTAAGAGCACCAATAGCACCAGTATATGGCACATATTACCAGCCTCACTGCAGGGTTATTTGATGATGTTGTTGTTGTTTCTAATCCTCTGCCATCCGTATTAAATTCAGATGAGACGCATGAGGTTGTTGACTAGGGCAAAATCAATGACGAGAAGGGGGTTTGTAATGAGATCTTCTCTGGTAAGGCCCAGACATTCCAAAATATGTTCCGGAGAAGGCCTGCCGGACATGGTAATTAGTGCAGATGGAAAAGACCTTTATTCCCCCGTCAAAAGAAAGGCTCCAGAGGTGTCCACTAAGAGGTGTAGTTTGGGAGCTTCTCTGGCAATTTAGGAAAAGGGGATTACCAGGACGACTCCTCTTGTACTAGTAATGGGTGGGGGGAGTCAGCCAAAAGATATTATCTAGGTCCTTTCTGATAGAATACAGTTCAAAGTAAGTAAGTGAAGTGCTAGAGAATGACTATCTTCGCAGCCCTTCTTAGACAATTTGTCCGCAACCTCATTGCCATGAATATCCCCATGGGAAGGAATCCACTGGAGGTGAACAAACACGAGATTGAGAAATCATCTTCAGCCTGTTTAAGATATTATCTATCTTAACCAGGCTGAAGATAGCTGATAAGCTGGTCCAATTGTTAAGATCTTGTAGCGGGCTACGGCTGTCGGACAAAATCCACAGGCATATTTAACTCTGTTTATAACAACTTGTAGTTGCATTAAAAGGCAGCGTAAATTGAAGTTTCTATATATTTTTATAATTAGATTTGACTTACCTGAATTATTAATGCTGCAATGTATTTTAGGAGCTAAACCGTACATTCATTATTTCAAAATAACAAATGTAAAATACTATAATAAAGCTAGCGAATTTCAAAATGTTGCCCATCATAATGCATAAAATAACATTCTGCAACATCAAGTAGTATAAAAAATAAACAGATGAATCCAACGTGCTTTTAATAAAAATTACCAAACATATTTGAAAAATAACAAGTTACAATGAAAGGGAATCTTTTTTATATTATTAAAACAAAATTTAAAGAGATATAATTCTAGTTTATTCTTATATAACATTTTTACCAAGTAATGATATTATATTAAATGAAGAAAAGCAGAGATGGTGTGTACTTTCATCCTTTTTAAAATTTTATGTTGTCCTACACTTACTTCAAAACAAAAGTATAAGATATCCAAAGACCACGCCAAAAAAAGGTTATCAAAGTTAATAGAAAAATTTGGGTAAGAATAAATTGAATATATTCTGCCCTATTTAACAGAGCTGAACTTACTGAAAATATTTTATTTTATTTTCATTATTGATAAAAATAATTTTATCTGAATCTTTCAACTGAAGGATAAAAATGGAATGAATAATGATGAATTTTACTAATACAACTTTACATGCATTTATGATTTTCCTTCTTTCCAAATTCACACACACACACACACACACACACACATATATATATATATGTGTGTGTGTGTGTGTGTGTGTGTGTGTGCCTCCTAGAAAATACCGTGACTGATGATATAAAATTGCAGTTTATAAACATATTTTTGAACAGTCCACGAAAAATCACAAAAGAATGGATTACATCACGAACGTAAAAAAAAGACGTAACTATCCACTACAATCAAAGCATCATTAAAAGATAATTTTCCTTTTTGTGACGTTTAAAAAGATCATTACTTTTTTGCAATAACATTATTTAAAAACAAACTCAAGGTTACTTGTTTTTGAAATGCTGTAGTCATCTTTAGCTACGCGGGAGTTTAAGAGATTGCAATTAACTCTATCGGTTATTTAGATGGTAATGTATGAGTTATATTTTTTAATTAATGCCAGCAATTTTATGAAGATTGATTAAGTAATAAAGGTAATTTTAAACTTTCCCCAGAAGTACAGATGACTACCTTTAACTACTCAGCATTACTGGAGTTTCTGATATCTAGAAGAAAGAAGGATAACTGAGCAAGCACCTGCTAATAAATTTCAAGCTCTAAAGACCTTGAGATCGATTTTTAAAAGACCATTGAGATCGATATTCAAAAGACCTCTGAAATAACATTCGAGCGGTAAAAAAACCCCTCTGCGATTGACTCTTCAGTTCTAAAGCACCTCTACGTTTGACTAAAAAGTCTACAAGTTTATATGTGTACCCCATAACAAACTGAAGTTAATTTTTAAAGTTTAAAGGTAAGAGTAAATGAAATCGTTAATACAAACCCTTTCCTAGATGATTATTTTTAATTTCGATTTTTTTTTCTTTTTGTAAAGAACGAAATTTTATGGTTACATTTTCAATTTTGTGTAAAATATTTGTACTACTTTCTTACTGTGGATCAAAATTTGTTTCAAGCGGAAACTGAAAGTACTCAATAATTTCCGCATAAAAAAAGACAAATTCTTAATTATAACTATTTTACCCAGCGTACTTAGTTCTAGCTATTTTAAAGATATATTATCGTAATACTGAATTCTGTATTTATATTCTTCGGTTTTTTAAAAGCACTTAAAATAAGCTGCAAAATATGTAACTATAACTAACTAAGCCACCAAAAATATTTGATAATACATCACTAAGAATCTTTTTAAAGGCTTATGAGAAATCTTATGAAAAGTCTAAAATTATAATGTGGGCGTGATTGATCAATAAACACTCAGAGATCAATCCCTGATCTAGAACATATGTATTTCTGGAAATGGAAAAATCAAACAATAGCTATTTGAAATTAATTCATAACAAGAACAACATAATTGACAGTGTCTAGGCCGTATATGGGCGCGTTAAATCCGTAGACCGGAAAGTCCCTCTATGAGGCCAGAGAGGGTGGGAGAGGGTACGATCCCCCCAGATATCGCCCCTGGGGTTGCTCGGTCAAAATTGAAATGGAAACTAGCTGAGACAGACTTCGTCCCTTGTGGTGCTATATAAACAGGAGCCGCACACTTAAGCCCGAAGCCTTTAAGGACCTAGTTTGGAACGTCCAGCCAGGGAGCATTAGAAACAACAACAACAACAACACAACATAGTTGATTTTCAGAAATCAGACCATCGTTTGATTTTCAGACACGGAACCATTCAGTTAGATCGAAAATAAGTTGAGTAAACAACTTAAAAACAAGAGGAGGATTTAATACGGGACCATCGGAATAGAGAAGAGGTGGGCTAAGGCATTTTAAGGTATGCTATATATTTTGCAGAGTCCCGCAGAGTAGCTGTGAAAATTTGGTAAAAAATCACACGAAATGTATAGAAATACATAGAGAACAGACACTCAGACTGTGAATTTCTATTTTGTATTTCACGCATGGGAGCTGAGACAGTTTATTTTTCTCATAGTTCAGTATTCTAAAACTTGGGAGGGAGTGTTACTCTCGTCCGTAGCATTCTTTGGGCTACGCGTACCTCTTGGGTAGTGGCAGATGAGTGACATCTTTTCCTACTGTTCACTTTTAAATTTCCGTTTTATAGTGAACTGCCAGACTTCAATAAGACCTCTTTCAGACGAGGAGGTTAGTTGATTCAACTAGTTGAACGGGCGGTTGTCAAAAAGTGTAGCCAGATAACAAATGGTGGGGAATCGCCCGAACCCCATCACACGCAGTCAACTCGTCCGCCCAGGCAGTTTGCCAGCATGCACAAGTTTCGCTAACGTGATCTTGACAGCCGCCCTTTCAACAGCCTCGTCTGAAAGAGGACTAATATGCTTGAGAGAACTCTGATGGTGCATTCACATTGGACAGAGTTCTCTCCCCGACTCCCCTGTTATCACTTAGTCACGGTAACATTAGACACGGTATTTAGAACCACCCCCCTTCCCGCTCTTGATCTCCCCCGCTCTTGGTGTCTCCCCCGACCCCGCTCGACACCATTTGACCCGCTGACCCCACTCTCTTTCTTTGAAGGACCGCCAGAGGAGGCGATCCGGCGCAGGGACAGAGTACAGAGACACATAAATCACTGGCAGAGGCAGAGAGCGCTGTGCCAGTCTGTACGCGCTATGACGGGTGTAAATAAAAAATATATATGTGGGAATAGAAGAAGCCGAGCACAGCGGGAATCTAGTAAGCGTATCACTGCTAGAGGGCGCGCCTGCGAACGTGACGCGAGCATTTCCCGGGCACAGGACAAAAGCGCCGGCAGTTCGTGTTGTGCACGCGGAGGAAAACGGGCGGATTTACCTTGGGAATCTCGTGAAGGAGACCCACGTGCAGCGAAAGGCAGTGTGCAGGTGCATAGGCATGCAGAGTCCAATGCTTTGAAGGCGACGGTGTGAAGGTGTCTGACGTGACATGGACTATCTAGTTTTTACTACAAATTTTCATCTGTACATATATTACATCCTATCACCTTTTGTTAATAAAGGAGTTTTATGGCTTTTAAGTGAACGTGTGATTTCCAACCCAATCACACCCACATGTATATACTCAAACTTGTCATGCACAAGATTTTTTTAAACGTTTTAGAAATCGTCTTAAAGCTATGTGTTCGAGATGAATACGAATTATAAATGAATGTTATGTTTAAACATGTTTGAGCATATTTTAGGTATTTAATAATGTATAAAATATAATATATAATATAATGTAATGTATAAAATTAATAATGTATAAAATATAATAATGTATAAACTCCTACAGACTTCTAGTCCTCTGTATTTCGGATCGGGGATTCTGAACCTGTAAAATTCAGCTTTCGACAATTAAAATTAAAATGATGCTAGACTTTTCCAAAACTTTTTATGCTGAATAACTGCTAATGAATGTTTTTAAAATAATCAATACTCACTTTGTTAGTCACAGAGCTGAGTTCAACAGCAGCATCCATGCCAGAATTTCCAACGCCAACTACCACGATACGCAAATCTTCAAAACCATCCACTTTTTTGAGGCTATGCGTGTGCATTATCTTTCCTTCGAAGTCCTCCTGTCCAGGGAATGTTGGTTCATTAGGATAGACGTGATGACCGATGCACACACAAACGCAGTCAAAGACATCGCTTGTAATTTCTCCCGTTTGGGTATTTTTGTTTGTAACTCTCCAACGGCCTGTTTTCTGAAAGTAAAACACTGAGTTTGCTTTATACTGACAAAAATAATGGAAAAGGACTTTAAAAATTATACATCACGAAATGTTTTATATGTATAGTGACTCGCATTTTCGTAAGAAACTTTTGCAATTATTACATTTCACCCATGTTAAATGATTATAACATAAAAAAAAAAAAAATTAAAGTAGCTTTGAACCCTACATTTAATTTTGTACCTTACTCAGACAGGAAAGCACGTTTCATAATAATTAGAAATAAATAAAATGACACATATAAGGGTAAAAAAAATAGTTACAATTGTGATCCGACAAATCGATACTTAAACTCCAAAACCTCTCAACTACTATTTTTTGCTGTTTTTATTTTATGTGGGAATACGATAACCCACAGCTGCTTCCATCTATTGATTCATAAGAAAACTCAATAAATAATGTTAAGTGCATTCTAAAGGCATTTTAATGAACAGCTGTGACTTACTTATGACTTATTTATCTACAGCTGTGACTTATTTGTTAAAATGTTTTTTGACCCCCTGTAAAATTTGTAATTTTTCAGTTGAGAGGTTTTGGAGTTTAGGTATCGAAATGCTATTCAATCATTTAAAATTCAAAAACCTTCTACGATTTTTTCTTATAAATGGTAGTATTACTATAGGTTATAGAAATTTTTTTATCTTTTTTCCAGTTATTCAGCATTTTATTTCCGAGGAGGGTATTTTTCTGGCTCGATTATGTACCCTCATCTAGTATAACTAATTTCAGTTGTTGCTTTCAAAAATATTTTAGATCCGAAATTAAGATTGTAGATCTTGTAAAATGTGTTCTAAAGACTTTATATCTGGATACTGAGCAAATATTTTCATCTACTGGGGAATAATAATCTATATATATAAAACGCGTAGGTATGCGGCACAAAAATCGGCGATATTTCTACACTCCGAATGGCAACGACTGCATCTACCAGATGTAAACATTAGCGGCGACCGCGCGTGTGTAGTGGTTTGACGATAGCACGTAATTTGGTACAATTTAATTGCTGTATTTTACACGTGAATAATTTTAATTTATTCACGAGATAATTTATTCTTTTGTTCCACCGGTTTTTCTACATGTATGAAAGAGGACAAACTTTTGACAAAATATGTTTAGACTTATCAAATCCAGTGTTTAATCATGGGCAGTTGTATGTAGGTTTAAAGTCCGTTCTTTTGATTTTGTCACTGTAGTTTCTCCTATTTCTGAAATACTCAACTGTGTATATCAAGAAGTTTGAGGAATAGCATAGTAAAATATTAACAATTGCATTATAATATCTTAATAGTAAGTAAGAGTTAATTGTCTGACCTTTTTTAGTAGTACTTGCTGAATTTTTACTCCATTTTATAAGTGAAGAAATTTTCCCAACAATTTTTTATTTGGTTGATTAAGTGTAGATATCTAAATTGTGAGCAATAGTACATATAAAGAGTGATGTAATGCACACTATATTTTAGTACTTGTTGAATTTTTACTCCTTTTTTAATGAAAAAAATTTGTCTCTAACACTTTCTTATTTGATGTAATGATAAAGTGTAGATATCCTAATTTTGAAAAATATTACATACAGACAGGAATGTAAATTTTTAAAATCTTTGTTTTTGGGTTTCTCAGTCTTATCTTTAACTCTGTTCTGAAGTAATGGAAATTCATATTTTTCTAATCACGATGTTTTAGAATCATCCTTATAGAGAATTTTGCAATGATTATAAATTTTTTGGCTGAGATCGCACTACCACTTAATAACGTATATTTATGATGTCAGTTAATAGTAACATTCCTTACATACGTTTCTTTCAGTTAAGTTGTTTTGCAAAAGAAAATATAAAACTAAAATCGACCATGCTGGTCGCGCAGCGGCTAGTACAGCAGAAAAAACCGCACATCCAAATCGGTAAATTTTGAATCTTTGTCTTCGTAGAATTAGACATGATTTTCAAGATAAACGTTATGAGCTGAGAATTTCAAATTAAGTTTCGGAATAACAAGATTTTTGTATACTGCGTTGTTATACCCTCGGAAAATTCTATATAATTACCGGATCTGGAAGACGACATATCGAGGGTTCAGCTTTAAAGTGAACCAAGTCCATGAGAGTAAGTTCTGAGAAATGGTTTGGTTTAGAGAGCAACAATCATTTTTTGCTACACGAGGAATAATTATTCAGGGACCTACTGCTTAAAGCCGATTCCGAACGGCTACAAACATCCATGCCAATTGTGGGACTCGAATCCATTGACTCTGGTACCGAATGGCAGCACCCTAACCATTTAGCCATTACCCGGCCAGTTCTGAGAAACCTGATCTCAAAGTTGAACGATTATAAATAATTAACCATTGACTTTTGTTTGTTATTTCTGCTTCAGTAACGTAGTGCCATGTTTTATTTAAACTATTTTATTGGCATTTTCATACAGAATACAGCTATTTATCAGGCTACCACATAGAATTTGAGTGGAAGCTGAACTTGGTTTACTTCCCTTCTGAAACTTTATGCATTGAGAGATTGTTATCATTAAAAACACTTATGTAAACAGATAGTTTCAGCAAATTAAAGTCCATTTTTACACTTCTGTTTTGTCCAATGCACGGATTTGACCTTTTTTTTTTTTTTTTTTAAACGTGGAGGCACTTGTCCCTTCACATTCGCCTGTATGTACACCGCGAGACTGCTGGCCATTCATTTAACGGGTACCGTATAGGTGGCCAGCGCTACCGTACAAGCCGGTCCCGTAATTTAGAACCGATTCAAGTGACGAGACCGGTACTCTTGATCCCGCACCTCTAGCGGTAAATTTTGAGAACTTGGAGGACATTGCAGACATGACAGATTTTTGATGTACCAGCCGCCATTAGTGTACACGGTGGTGGATTTGTCAGCGACGGGCATCGAACCAGTGACGTTCAGATCACCGGCTCGCTGCCTTTACCAACTGGGCCACCGCGCTCATCGGATTTGAACATAAAAATTATGAGTTTGTAAATTATCACACTTTCTATTAAATGCTTGCAAACACAAGAATAGAGATCCTCAAACCCCTTGCCTCCTACAGTCTCATCCCAAACATACATCTAGCCAGTAGAATCATCGAAGCAGTAGACCAAAATTGCATAAGATTTCTTTTGTAGTATGCAACAGGGGTTGAAAGTTTTGGAAAAGGCAATGTCTTTTGAGGATCAAATGTGCAAACATAAGTTTCATTTGAAGCTGAGTTATTGTCAACTTTAAGAACTGGTCCAGTACTCTTGCTCTCTCTGCACAAACGCAATGCAGTTCCTTTTCCACTTCAAGTGTTGTTGTTTTTTTCAGGGTTATGCTTACTTTTATTTTATACATAAGCTCATCACACACCCTATAAGTGTCTTTTGAAGGAACCTTAAAGTGAAAATTGAATTTTTTCGAAAGCTATTGACAATAGTATTTCTCTTTGAATAGCTGTTTGTTTTCATTAGCACACTTCGCAACATAGAGATCATACTTTTTCTATGTTAAGGTTAGGATGCATTTACTTTTCGTTGGCATAACCGTTTCATGAGTAGTAACTCTTGTAGCAAGGAAAAGATTTGAGGTGGGCAATGACATCAGAATCATCAATTATGTTTGAAGTTGCCCTACCCCTGCTGTCAATCACTCCAAAAACCTCTTTTTTACTCAGGCGTCTATACAGTCTTTCCTAACTTATCCTCAATATTCTAGGAAAAATTTCTTGTAAACTCTCACATTCTCATCTTCATAAAATAGTGAAATACTCTGGTTTTAGCTGAACCACTGCCATCTCTTGGACATGATCTCATAGTCTCTGAGCTCTGTACTAACCCACGCAAGAAAACGTTCTGTTTATAATAGTCTGACAACTTCCTAAATGATATAAAGTTTCTTCAACACTGACTGTGGGGTAAGTTCAGAGTAGTGAAATAATTTAAATCACAAAATACACTTACTAAAGCACGTCCTTGTTCACAACTCAGAATATGGACTCAATCCACTATACTGCCCTCCTAAGCATAAAAGACGTATCTCAATTTATTTTTTCTCCATTTTTACGGTTTTTCTTGCTTAGTAATGTTTGTGACATTGTACCTAAGCCAGAAGGCCGTATCTTATTTAGAAATAGTAAAAATCATTAAAGAAATAAAACGTATCTAAAAAACTGTTGAAGTCCTAAGGGAATTGACCATATCTGTCTTTTTTTTCCTCAGAAAAAAAAATTGAGATACGTCTTTTATGCTTAAGAGGGCAGTATAGCTCTGAATGGAAATTAGTTGTTATTCAGTGGTACGTAGAATTCTTGCCATCTAATGGTTAAAATTTATAGTATGACCTTGGGTCACTATTGCATTAAGAAATACGATGTTTTTGCTATAATGACAGTGTTAGTACGAAATAATGAAAACGTGGACTTGGTTCACTTTAACACAGATTCCTCCATATACCCTCGTACGACACTTCTCCTTTATCATGCTTAACTGAAGGTTGGTTGATTGATAGAGATACTATTTTATTTTGCTGAGGGCTAATTAGACTGGATCTACTGCTTAAAGCTGATTCTGAACGGCTAAAAATATCCATGCCAATAATGGGACTCGATGGTGCTCCCATAATAAAGTAGCCAGCAAGACTTCGCGGTGAATAACAAAAGGCGAATGGCTCACGACAAGTGCCTCCGCATTAGAAAAAAATAGTGGGACTCTGGAACTGAAAACCAGCGCCCTAGCCATTCGGCCATCGCCCGGAATTTAACTGAAGAAACCATGTACATTTTTTTCAAATTCTTCTGTGGGTCTCCTTTCTCCTTTATCCGATCATCTGAACCAAAGATCTTAAATTTGATTTTGTCGGCTGATTTTAGCGTTATCCAGAACTTTTATTTTTCCTTAATTTATTGAAGGAAAGTCTAAACTTTCTATTCTTCCCGTAAGATAGCATATTTATTTATTTTTTGTTGTTTAAAATTCTCAGTAGATAGGAGTGTTGTCCACGCTCGTACTTTAAGTGATAAATATTTGGTTTTAAAGCCTTTTTAAAGTTTTTTTTTCCTTTTAACCCATGTGGGTTTTGACAACGGTGGCTTAGTCCCAAATTGTCCCTCAAGTTTGTTCTTTCACTTTAAAGGAACTAGTATGGATCTTAAATCGAACTTGGACCACTTGCTCTACGCACAGGTTTGCTAACCATTACACCATTTAGCACTATCATCTATAAGAGACCTCACAAGTTAAACCATATATAAGAAGAGATCCCGTGATTTACTTTTATTGTCAGCGTTGCGCTCATTCAAACTCTGCTAGTGATCACAATATCACAGTGGCATGACCAAGGAAGTTGGTAACCCTGCGTTCCCTTCAAGAGCCAAAGTTTCGATAAAAAAAAAAGGTAACTCATGATAATTCTCATCACTTCTCCCTCTAAGAAACGACAATTTTTCTCTCCAATACTAGAAATCCCCTCTAGGAAGTTATTATGGTGGCGCCACTGAAATACTATTAGGTACGATAATTAGGCTTACCATACGTCCGGGATTAGCCCGGACAATCCTGGTTTTTAGTGCTGTCCAGGGTAATGTCTGGGGTTGCAAAAATTCCGGGGTTTGAGAATATTATGACTGGCGAGGATTTTTTTCAAATTTTAGACCTATATGTTCGACATCGCGTTTTTAAACATTCTCTACGCCGTGCATCTATCTCTAAGCCGACCTTGGAGCAAGCGCTGACTTTTCTACTTCTTCAGGTCGAACACCATTACATGGGATTGCCAGTATGGAAGAACCACAAATGCATTTGTGATAAGGTTGTAGTAAGCCCGAACTTACGAGTCAGAAGCTAGTTGATAATTTCACACTTTATAACATCAGAAAGCTCGCTTTCTATTTTATTATAACTTTGCAGCTCTTCTGTATACCGTTGATTTATGTTAATATTTGATTATACGACTGTTTCCGTTACGATTTGAAATAAGTTACGTTGCATGCAGTCAGACGAACAAATGGCACGCGTGAGGAAAGAACACAGCCAAGTTTTGGAATGTTAATCGGTCACCTTCAACCGAAGACTCCGGGATGTTCTCGGCGCTTAGTATACTGATGATCGCTGTTGCAACTGTTACTATATTGTTGTTAGAATACATGGCAGATGAGAAAAAATGGAGCAGAGAGTTATCTAACTAATTTTAGCTTGTGGGTTGAACTCGCTCTGCAAATGAAGGTCGTTATTTGTGAATATAGCAATTCTGTGACTGTAATGCTGCAAATAAAGACCTTAGTTGCAATTCAGTAGTGCCATTTTTCTAGGAAAATATGAACCAATGAAGAAAATTAGGTGAGGAATGGATGTCGCAGTTTAATTGGAGATTTACATTAGTTTTCCATTGCAATTTAATTTTGCTCCACGAGTTCTTTGTAAGCAACTTAATACGTTAGCAAAATAAAAATCATCCTTGACACAAAGAGAAACACAACATAACTTACCTCGTAATTATCGGCTTTTTCTATCTTGACGGTTTCCTGGTGATAAATCACGTGACGAACACAGTCGAATTTTTCTGCTAATTCTTTTATATACTTATACATTAAAGAGTGATGCATGTAGTTGGGATATTCAGCTGGAGGAGGGCTATCACTAGCAGCACCTAGTTCTTTACTAGTGTTAATGATAGTTGTTTTCATCACTGATGCTACACCATTCATATCATCATCATGATATCGCCATAGTCCTCCCAAATGTCCAGTCCTCTCAAAGCACACAGGTTCCAGACCTTCATCTTTCAGGGTTTTCACTGCGCCAAGACCGCAAGGTCCAGCTCCAATAACGGCGACACGTTTAGTTTCCGGCATTTTTAATCCTGAAAAAAGCAAAGTTAACATTTAAAGCAACTGAAAAGAACTAGGGGGTTACTTTTTTACTATAATTATGTACTTTATAACATATTCTATTTCACTGTTAAGTATACGATTAAAAATTTAAATTTTTTGAAAGAAACACACACAAAAAAATTGTACTCCTGATTATTACAGGGTGGATTATCCACGCTCTATAAAAGGAAAGGGTTAGAAATAAAATTAAAATTGTCCAAGATGTCAACACGGCTCTTAAGTAAAGGAATATAATACACTTTTTCCAGGTGTAAAACAAAAAATCTATGTACGAGTAAGTATAACTATTTTAACTTTCCCATTTAAATCACTAAATGTAGCGATTTAAAACTAATTTTCCATACTTATCCATTTTCGAAATAACTGCATTTTCCACTTTCAATACACACACTGGTGCATTAATACTCAGGATTGCCATGTTAGTATAAATTTTGCAATTCTTCTTTAACTCACTGATGCTGAATGATTTCAATAAAATATTTAAGTTTGATTTTAGGATATGTAATTCCTTGAATTAAATACTTTACGTGATATTTTATTTTTAAATAAAATTTTTTTGAATATATGAAAAATTTCTGCACATCTTTGATGAAGTTTTAGTAGGAAAAGTTTTCATTCATAATATTTGTTAAGTAATAGCTAAATAAGCATTTAAGATTATAATTAAAACTCAGCAGTCCCTCATAAAACACATATGGAATATTTTCAACAATACACTAGTTTCAATTTCAAAAATTAATTATCATCTTATAGGAACATGTCAAGTATTCAAGGTTGCGATAACAGTAATGCACACACTTGCACATTAAAAGTTCAAAATATAATTATAAATTTGGATTGCAACATTAATGTTTTCTCCTTTTTCGCTGATTTTATGCGGGTGTGTTTCTTTGTTGTCCATCGAAATGTTTCAAAAGCTGATAATCTACACGTTAAACCTGAATGATGTCATTCGATACACATGAGTGTACATATTATCTAACAAAGAATTTAAAGCTATGCGAATGAAATCTATTTGAACTCAGAGACTTCGAGTGATGAGGCTTAAGGCCGTCCGCACAAGGAGCGACTCAAAGGAAACTCAACTGATTAGCGACTGAAATTGCTTATCGGTTGCAAACTCGTTAGTGATGCGGCTCCGCACACGGGCCGACTCAAAAGTGATTCAAATCAATAGTTTGTGATCTGTCATGGAAGGAAGAACATCATTATTTCGGGCATTATTTTTAGTTAAATTATTATCAGAAATGAATTTATTTTTAAAAATCGTCACAATAGATTGTCTTTGATCAATCGTTTAAAAATGGACTGTATATATGGGCGCACATATTCCATACAACAAAAAACGTTAGAATTTAATTTCATCGCTAGGCAGAAGTCACGTGACTTGTATACGTCATTTGTCAGCTTGCCAAAAGAGCGGCTGTAACATAGATTGTGTAATAACACGCACGACGTAAGAGAAACTGGCGACTGAAGTTGCTAGCGACTCGACACGTTGAGTTGCCTGCGACTGATTACAAACGCGTTGCTGACGGGTTTGTAACCAGTTGCGCCGTGTGCGTGGCTCCATTCAATTACATAGGTTACGATTCATCACGGACTGGTTTGTGATTGGAGTCGGTTATCAGTTTCTTTTGAGTTGCTCCGTGTGCGGACGGCCTAAGCGATTTGCATTTTAGTGTGAATAAGTGTGCGTGATTGTATGCGGTTTTGTATGGATATGTGCATCAATATCCAAAATGGTAAGAACGGATTATATTAGCAACTCTTTTAACGTAGGATTACGTTCCACTATAACGGTCCTCCAAAATGGAAAAAAAAATTAAGAGTCCGTCCTGCGTCGCAAGTTATAATTTTGGCAGCGCCAAACCCAGTAGCAGTAAACAGTTAAACAGAAAAATACCAAAATGCATTTTAAAAGAAAAGAAAGAAAAAAGAGGTAAGCAACGATAAGTAACCCTACGTTAATAACCCGCGGTAGTTTTTTAAGAAGAAACTACCTGAAATACTTTTTAAGTCACTTTTTATACCGACTACAATATCTTATTAAAAAATTAGAATAGAATTCAATTCAAATTTGGATATTTCTCCAGGCGGAACAAACAACAGGCAAATTACAACAGGCGGGGAAAATGGACAAGGATGGGACGCGATGGAACCTACAAGTATTTAAGGGGACGAGGTACCTTCAACCTCTCTTTAACATAGGATTACTATCCTTAATAATGGTCCTCCGGAAAGAAAAAATTCAGAGTCCGTCTTGCGTCGCGAGTTATAATTTTGGCAGCGCCAAACCCAGTAGCAGTAAACAGTTAAACAGAAAAATACCAAAATGCATTTTAAAAGAAAAGAAAGAAAAAAGAGGTAAGCAACGATAAGTAACCCTACGTTAATAACCCGCGGTAGTTTTTTAAGAAGAGACTACCTGAAATATTTTTAAGTCACTTTTTATACCGACTACAATATCTTATTAAAAAATTAGAATAGAATTCAATTCAAATTTGGATATTTCTCCAGGCGGAACAAACAACAGGCAAATTACAACAGGCGGGGAAAATGGACAAGGATGGGACGCGATGGAACCTACAAGTATTTAAGGGGACGAGGTACCTTCAACCTCTCTTTAACATAGGATTACTATCCTTAATAATGGTCCTCCGGAAAGAAAAAATTCAGAGTCCGTCTTGCGTCGCGAGTTATAATTTTGGCAGCGCCAAACCCAGTAGCAGTAAACAGTTAAACAGAAAAATACCAAAATGCATTTTAAAAGAAAAGAAAGAAAAAAGAGGTAAGCAACGATAAGTAACCCTACGTTAATAACCCGCGGTAGTTTTTTAAGAAGAAACTACCTGAAATACTTTTTAAGTCACTTTTTATACCGACTACAATATCTTATTAAAAAATTAGAATAGAATTCAATTCAAATTTGGATATTTCTCCAGGCGGAACAAACAACAGGCAAATTACAACAGGCGGGGAAAATGGACAAGGATGGGACGCGATGGAACCTACAAGTATTTAAGGGGACGAGGTACCTTCAACCTCTCTTTAACATAGGATTACTATCCTTAATAATGGTCCTCCGGAAAGAAAAAATTCAGAGTCCGTCTTGCGTCGCGAGTTATAATTTTGGCAGCGCCAAACCCAGTAGCAGTAAACAGTTAAACAGAAAAATACCAAAATGCATTTTAAAAGAAAAGAAAGAAAAAAGAGGTAAGCAACGATAAGTAACCCTACGTTAATAACCCGCGGTAGTTTTTTAAGAAGAGACTACCTGAAATATTTTTAAGTCACTTTTTATACCGACTACAATATCTTATTAAAAAATTAGAATAGAATTCAATTCAAATTTGGATATTTCTCCAGGCGGAACAAACAACAGGCAAATTACAACAGGCGGGGAAAATGGACAAGGATGGGACGCGATGGAACCTACAAGTATTTAAGGGGACGAGGTACCTTCAACCTCTCTTTAACATAGGATTACTATCCTTAATAATGGTCCTCCGGAAAGAAAAAATTCAGAGTCCGTCTTGCGTCGCGAGTTATAATTTTGGCAGCGCCAAACCCAGTAGCAGTAAACAGTTAAACAGAAAAATACCAAAATGCATTTTAAAAGAAAAGAAAGAAAAAAGAGGTAAGCAACGATAAGTAACCCTACGTTAATAACCCGCGGTAGTTTTTTAAGAAGAGACTACCTGAAATATTTTTAAGTCACTTTTTATACCGACTACAATATCTTATTAAAAAATTAGAATAGAATTCAATTCAAATTTGGATATTTCTCCAGGCGGAACAAACAACAGGCAAATTACAACAGGCGGGGAAAATGGACAAGGATGGGACGCGATGGAACCTACAAGTATTTAAGGGGACGAGGTACCTTCAACCTCTCTTTAACATAGGATTACTATCCTTAATAATGGTCCTCCGGAAAGAAAAAATTCAGAGTCCGTCTTGCGTCGCGAGTTATAATTTTGGCAGCGCCAAACCCAGTAGCAGTAAACAGTTAAACAGAAAAATACCAAAATGCATTTTAAAAGAAAAGAAAGAAAAAAGAGGTAAGCAACGATAAGTAACCCTACGTTAATAACCCGCGGTAGTTTTTTAAGAAGAGACTACCTGAAATATTTTTAAGTCACTTTTTATACCGACTACAATATCTTATTAAAAAATTAGAATAGAATTCAATTCAAATTTGGATATTTCTCCAGGCGGAACAAACAACAGGCAAATTACAACAGGCGGGGAAAATGGACAAGGATGGGACGCGATGGAACCTACAAGTATTTAAGGGGACGAGGTACCTTCAACCTCTCTTTAACATAGGATTACTATCCTTAATAATGGTCCTCCGGAAAGAAAAAATTCAGAGTCCGTCTTGCGTCGCGAGTTATAATTTTGGCAGCGCCAAACCCAGTAGCAGTAAACAGTTAAACAGAAAAATACCAAAATGCATTTTAAAAGAAAAGAAAGAAAAAAGAGGTAAGCAACGATAAGTAACCCTACGTTAATAACCCGCGGTAGTTTTTTAAGAAGAAACTACCTGAAATACTTTTTAAGTCACTTTTTATACCGACTACAATATCTTATTAAAAAATTAGAATAGAATTCAATTCAAATTTGGATATTTCTCCAGGCGGAACAAACAACAGGCAAATTACAACAGGCGGGGAAAATGGACAAGGATGGGACGCGATGGAACCTACAAGTATTTAAGGGGACGAGGTACCTTCAACCTCTCTTTAACATAGGATTACTATCCTTAATAATGGTCCTCCGGAAAGAAAAAATTCAGAGTCCGTCTTGCGTCGCGAGTTATAATTTTGGCAGCGCCAAACCCAGTAGCAGTAAACAGTTAAACAGAAAAATACCAAAATGCATTTTAAAAGAAAAGAAAGAAAAAAGAGGTAAGCAACGATAAGTAACCCTACGTTAATAACCCGCGGTAGTTTTTTAAGAAGAGACTACCTGAAATATTTTTAAGTCACTTTTTATACCGACTACAATATCTTATTAAAAAATTAGAATAGAATTCAATTCAAATTTGGATATTTCTCCAGGCGGAACAAACAACAGGCAAATTACAACAGGCGGGGAAAATGGACAAGGATGGGACGCGATGGAACCTACAAGTATTTAAGGGGACGAGGTACCTTCAACCTCTCTTTAACATAGGATTACTATCCTTAATAATGGTCCTCCGGAAAGAAAAAATTCAGAGTCCGTCTTGCGTCGCGAGTTATAATTTTGGCAGCGCCAAACCCAGTAGCAGTAAACAGTTAAACAGAAAAATACCAAAATGCATTTTAAAAGAAAAGAAAGAAAAAAGAGGTAAGCAACGATAAGTAACCCTACGTTAATAACCCGCGGTAGTTTTTTAAGAAGAGACTACCTGAAATATTTTTAAGTCACTTTTTATACCGACTACAATATCTTATTAAAAAATTAGAATAGAATTCAATTCAAATTTGGATATTTCTCCAGGCGGAACAAACAACAGGCAAATTACAACAGGCGGGGAAAATGGACAAGGATGGGACGCGATGGAACCTACAAGTATTTAAGGGGACGAGGTACCTTCAACCTCTCTTTAACATAGGATTACTATCCTTAATAATGGTCCTCCGGAAAGAAAAAATTCAGAGTCCGTCTTGCGTCGCGAGTTATAATTTTGGCAGCGCCAAACCCAGTAGCAGTAAACAGTTAAACAGAAAAATACCAAAATGCATTTTAAAAGAAAAGAAAGAAAAAAGAGGTAAGCAACGATAAGTAACCCTACGTTAATAACCCGCGGTAGTTTTTTAAGAAGAGACTACCTGAAATATTTTTAAGTCACTTTTTATACCGACTACAATATCTTATTAAAAAATTAGAATAGAATTCAATTCAAATTTGGATATTTCTCCAGGCGGAACAAACAACAGGCAAATTACAACAGGCGGGGAAAATGGACAAGGATGGGACGCGATGGAACCTACAAGTATTTAAGGGGACGAGGTACCTTCAACCTCTCTTTAACATAGGATTACTATCCTTAATAATGGTCCTCCGGAAAGAAAAAATTCAGAGTCCGTCTTGCGTCGCGAGTTATAATTTTGGCAGCGCCAAACCCAGTAGCAGTAAACAGTTAAACAGAAAAATACCAAAATGCATTTTAAAAGAAAAGAAAGAAAAAAGAGGTAAGCAACGATAAGTAACCCTACGTTAATAACCCGCGGTAGTTTTTTAAGAAGAGACTACCTGAAATATTTTTAAGTCACTTTTTATACCGACTACAATATCTTATTAAAAAATTAGAATAGAATTCAATTCAAATTTGGATATTTCTCCAGGCGGAACAAACAACAGGCAAATTACAACAGGCGGGGAAAATGGACAAGGATGGGACGCGATGGAACCTACAAGTATTTAAGGGGACGAGGTACCTTCAACCTCTCTTTAACATAGGATTACTATCCTTAATAATGGTCCTCCGGAAAGAAAAAATTCAGAGTCCGTCTTGCGTCGCGAGTTATAATTTTGGCAGCGCCAAACCCAGTAGCAGTAAACAGTTAAACAGAAAAATACCAAAATGCATTTTAAAAGAAAAGAAAGAAAAAAGAGGTAAGCAACGATAAGTAACCCTACGTTAATAACCCGCGGTAGTTTTTTAAGAAGAAACTACCTGAAATACTTTTTAAGTCACTTTTTATACCGACTACAATATCTTATTAAAAAATTAGAATAGAATTCAATTCAAATTTGGATATTTCTCCAGGCGGAACAAACAACAGGCAAATTACAACAGGCGGGGAAAATGGACAAGGATGGGACGCGATGGAACCTACAAGTATTTAAGGGGACGAGGTACCTTCAACCTCTCTTTAACATAGGATTACTATCCTTAATAATGGTCCTCCGGAAAGAAAAAATTCAGAGTCCGTCTTGCGTCGCGAGTTATAATTTTGGCAGCGCCAAACCCAGTAGCAGTAAACAGTTAAACAGAAAAATACCAAAATGCATTTTAAAAGAAAAGAAAGAAAAAAGAGGTAAGCAACGATAAGTAACCCTACGTTAATAACCCGCGGTAGTTTTTTAAGAAGAGACTACCTGAAATATTTTTAAGTCACTTTTTATACCGACTACAATATCTTATTAAAAAATTAGAATAGAATTCAATTCAAATTTGGATATTTCTCCAGGCGGAACAAACAACAGGCAAATTACAACAGGCGGGGAAAATGGACAAGGATGGGACGCGATGGAACCTACAAGTATTTAAGGGGACGAGGTACCTTCAACCTCTCTTTAACATAGGATTACTATCCTTAATAATGGTCCTCCGGAAAGAAAAAATTCAGAGTCCGTCTTGCGTCGCGAGTTATAATTTTGGCAGCGCCAAACCCAGTAGCAGTAAACAGTTAAACAGAAAAATACCAAAATGCATTTTAAAAGAAAAGAAAGAAAAAAGAGGTAAGCAACGATAAGTAACCCTACGTTAATAACCCGCGGTAGTTTTTTAAGAAGAGACTACCTGAAATATTTTTAAGTCACTTTTTATACCGACTACAATATCTTATTAAAAAATTAGAATAGAATTCAATTCAAATTTGGATATTTCTCCAGGCGGAACAAACAACAGGCAAATTACAACAGGCGGGGAAAATGGACAAGGATGGGACGCGATGGAACCTACAAGTATTTAAGGGGACGAGGTACCTTCAACCTCTCTTTAACATAGGATTACTATCCTTAATAATGGTCCTCCGGAAAGAAAAAATTCAGAGTCCGTCTTGCGTCGCGAGTTATAATTTTGGCAGCGCCAAACCCAGTAGCAGTAAACAGTTAAACAGAAAAATACCAAAATGCATTTTAAAAGAAAAGAAAGAGGTAAGCAACGATAAGTAATCCTACGTTAATAACCGGCGGTAGTTTCGTTAGAAGAGACTACCTGAAATATATATATTTTTTAATTTTCAATATTTTACTCAATATACAAAATGGGAATAATTAATATTCTTTTCAGCTACATTGAAGACATTAATTGACACTTGGAGTTCACAAATAAATATTTCGTGGTAGAATAAGACCTGTTCTTCAAAAAAGTTCTTCAAAACTGCTGGAATTGTTCAAAATTCTCCATGCGCATTCATTTTGTTCCGATTTCTTCCAAATTTATCGGGATTGTTAACGGAAGTGTTCGTCACAAAACTGTGCATCATTCTTTAAAACTACAAACATTTCTCAAATTTATAGACCACGAAATAAAGTAAAAACATGCAAAAACGTAAAAAAAAATAACAGGCAGATTAAAAAAATATATTTATAGCTTTAGATTCGTACAAAAAAAAATCAGTGCACAATAATGTTTATAAGCATATGGTAAACATATTACAGCAATCAGGTTTTTTTCAAGGATATGGAATGCGCATGGAGCATTTTGAAAAATGATGACAATTTTGAAATTTTTTTTTGAAAGCAGGTATTATTTTGCTAAAAAATCCTTATTTTGTATTCTAAAGGTCTTCAATGTAATAAAAAAGATTATTATTTAATGCCATTCTGTATATAAAATTAAAAAATTCGAGGTAGAGGGTCTCGTCACCTTAAGGAATTAAAAAAAACTCTCTTGGGAATTTCACAACATACAAACCTTTCACTCCTGAACGAATAGTCACAATATCCCTCTTCTTGTTACTAACTTACTGCAACAATGCCTACATAAAATTTTGTAATCTCTGCAGCGTTTTCCTTTGCAATTAACTGAATTTAAATTCACTCACATGAAAAGACTGGGTAAATTTTCTACAGAGAAACAAAAATGAGAAAAACCCAAATGCATGAAACTCTGCCAAGCAACAAAGTGATGACTTTCCTTAACATGCTACAAAGCGATAACTTTCCTTATTTGACTCAGTGTGAAACCGGTTAACTGCTTTATAAAATAACTCAACCTTGAAACACTCAAGCAGAGCATTGGGTATTATTTGAATATCTATTAGTATTTCTCCACAGCCTCTTCCTATGAACTCTTAATTTCTTCTACCCTCTCCAAGGTTACTCTCACCTGACATGATAAAGAGATTTCCAGAATAACATCTGATGCTTAATTTTAAATCTGCTTTTAACATAGCTACCATGCTCAAATATACAATTTTGGAAAACCAGGATCTTCGGCCTGCCTTACAGTGACTTCCAGAAATGTCCTACTTGTAAGACTGCAGTCGATGGTGTCTTGCGCTGCTGTTGAACGCTAGGTTAGGTTAGGGCAGTGCATCGCTTGACAAAGCAAATCTTCAATCCTCAAGTTGAAGAACGACTATTTTTCTCTGAGTAATTTTTGAATAGCTGATAAGAAAATGCATATTTTTTAAATCTGTTTTTTTGCAGTTTTCAAATTTGGAAATGGGCTTGTGGCGGCCCTGTGGTACAGCACGCTGATTTTGGGCGCTGAGTGTGCTTGGATCGAATCCAAGCGTTGAGCCACTAAAAGCCTCCGTTCTTGTCGTCCCTTCATAGGGGGTAATGCTAGTCCGCTTATATGGTGCTGCCATAATAAAATGGCTAGCAAAACTGCGGTGTACTATGGTGGTAAGGATATTATCTAAGGAAACCGTCTGCCGCATTGGGAAAAAAAAATTGGAAATATTTGGTAATTAAATTTTAATAGGACCGTAAGTTACTGATATCTATCTCTAGAAAACTAAAACTACATTTATAAAAAGTTAAAAATAATTTCAAAAAACACTCGCAGTATATTTAAATATCTACTCCGAAATACAGAAAAGCCAGCTAATGACCGAATGGCTAAGGCGCAGGCATTCGGTCCAGAACCTGTGGGTTCGAGTCCCATTGTTGGCATGGACATTGTAGCAATTCGGGATCGACTTTGGACTTTAGGCCCCGGTCTAATAAGCCCTTGTACGGCAAAAGTTGATCGTAGCGCTCTAAACAAACCAGTTATCAGATACACAAAACATAATTCAAAAATATGCATGAGTTATATAAAATAATACCACTAGAAAATTTTCGCATTGCTAAACACAGGGGAGTTCTGAGAGGGCAAAACTTATGCAGAACTTTAAGAATAGAAAACACAAGCCCCCCCCCCCCCTCTCATAAACTACCACCACCGATTCTCACTCCTTGGACAAACGTAACTGTCACAGTTCGGCGGTGACGACCACAGAGCCAGTTATTGGTTGTCACAATTTAAGCACTGATACATACATACATACATACACACACATATATATATATATATATTCTTCACATTTTAATTAAATATTTGAGAATTTAGGATGGGTTTATAATAACTCCACAGTCAAAAAAAAAAAGAAGAAAATAAAAAAATCGACACTTTTAATATTCCTCCTTCTGATTCAGCATCCTCGCAAACGCTTACCATAATAAAAACTTCTAAAAATGTTTGTATATAGATACACATGACATTATGGGCAAATACATTGGAAGTTAGATTCGTTAAATTTTAAATCCTAATTTTAGTGAGTTAAGTTTTGAATTTTAAATGTCATTGATTTTTCCGCTTTGCACCATGAATACATCTTTTTGCAGTTATAACGTAGATTTTGCGCTTAAAATTTGTAAAAAAATCTTAGTTTTACGCTTTTGGAGCTTATCATGATTTCAATAGTTTTTTAAAATATTTAATAAACCGAAGCCATGGATTTCATCAGTATTTTGCTTAGAGTTGTTACATCCATCTATTCAAACCCATAGCTTTACTTAACTTATGTAATCTGACAGTCAAATTTTGACTTATTTTGCAACTTCGTTATGTCACAATCATGTAGAAAAATTGCTCTGTATAGCAGGAACTTAAAGTGAGATGTAGGATTAAAATCCAAAATAATTTATCTGAACCTTTTATAACAGAAAGAGGCCTACGTCAAAGAGATTCCCTCGCTTTCTTGCTATTCAATTTAGCGTTAGAAAAGTGCATTAGAGACAGTGGATTAGACCGAGGAGGCACTCTGTGGAATAAGAGTGCTTCTTCGCTGCAAATATTGGCCTATGCGGATGATATAGATATTATTGGAAGGTCAGAAAGAGCAGTAAAAGAGGCTTTTTCAGCTATCGAATCCTCCGCTTCAAATATGGGCCTCACTGTCAATGAGGATAAAACAAAATTTATGGAATTCTCACCCTCCATGGTAAACTATAACATCCCTCTGTGCATTAAGGGTTACAACTTTGAAAAGGTTGATGAATTTAAATACCTTGGCACTATAATTAATGAAAAAAGCTAAGAGCAGAAATTGATAACAGAATAAAAATGGCTAATAAATGCTTCTTTGGGCTGAGAAGATAATTGAGATCTAATCTTATCAGTCGCAAAACTAAATTAAGAGATTATAAGACACTAATATTACCTGCCTTACTTTACGCAAGTGAAACATGGACCTTGAGCATAGACACGCAGCGCTCACTGGACATGTTTGAGAGAAAAATCCCCGGGGCTATCTTTGACCCAATGCAGGAGGAGGGACTTTGGAGAATCAGATATAATTTTGAACTGTATAGGCTTTATGGGCAATCACATATAACAAAAGTCATCCGTAGTAATAGATTGAGATGGCTTGGCCATGTTTGGAGAAGCTCGGAAGATAATCCCACTAAGATCTTGACATTTAAAAAACCTGAAGGATCCCGAGCTAGAGGTAGACCACCGACTAGATGGTCAAATGACGTTGAAAAAGACCTAAAGACTTTGAAAGTTAAAAAGTGGAAAGGAGTCGTCGCAGATAGAAGACGCTGGAGGGAGCGCGTGGTTGAGCTAGCCAGGGCCTTTAGGAGGCTGTTGTGCTTGTGAAGAAAAAGAGGATAGCAGGAACTTTAGTTTCTAACGCACGATGCCGCTGTTTAACGTGTTAACCGAAGACAGGTAGACAAGATTACTTCACACATATTGGCCAAATGCAACGCGATTTTTAAACAAAAAAGCACTAGATACTTGAGCTACTTCCCTGATAAAGGTCTTTTGATCCCAGTCAGGATTTCCAGACTGAGACCATATATTGTTCATATTGATCCACAGTGCAACAAAGATCTTAAGTACAATTTTGTGCCCAGAAAAAAAAGACTGTGCACAATCACAAGTAAGAGACGGCTGGGTAGCGCAGTGTTTTGACCTACAGGTATTATTCGATTGCCTTCACCGCCAGGTTGTGGGTTCGATTCCCTCTTGTCCGAGGGTAAGGCTGAGATTTGGGAGGTATGTAGGCTCACCTATATAGTGCTCCCATAATTAAGAAGCCAACAAATTCGCGGTGTGAATGGGGGACTGTCGTAATAGACAAAGTGCTTACCACGTTAGTAACAACAACAGTCACGAGAAAGAAGAATATACACGCAGAAATTTTGATTCTTCTAGGCGTGTAGTAACCTTGGTGTTCCGTATTTGACACTCCTGTTTTTAATACATTTGTCTATTTACATCTTAAACTGGGCCCTTATCGAAAAAATGTTTTCAGGCTGTGTTACTCGACTGATGTAACTGTGCTACGTTCTTTTAACCCTTGGTTACAGTCAGAAAAACAAAAAGTTGCATAGTCCAGAACACATAAAAATTAGGACGCTAGCGACTGGTAACGTGACATTTAATCTGATGATTCTTTTTTCGTTTTCGTCAAACAGGAAACATTTGGTTAAATTTAGAAGAAGCACTTCAACCATGAAGGTTCCAAACGGTATGAAATCAGCGGATCACTGACGTTGTCCGCGAGATCATCATGACATTCTTCTAAAGAACGTTACTTACTGTAGCTGCCTATGGCTTCCTTACAACGAAACTAATACATTCTTGGACACCTCATTCTTTCAACAATCCAAGTGTAATATATGATTGTTCCTAATTTAAAAAAAATAATAATAATAAGGCACACTTGAGTACGGTAAAGTGTGTATTAACTTTGGGGTAACGCACTAGACAGTAAAAAAAAAATAATAATAATAGCTGTTTGGGTGACCAGTTTAGGCCTTATCAAGTACTGGCAACCACAATCTAATAACACAGACTCAACGCTTGCGCCACAATGTCATCCATTGCAGTGTACATGCGCTTACAATCCTCAACTACTTACTTAATTTCTTAGTTAGCAATACTTATTTTAATCCCGCATTTAAAATAAATTTGTATTGGGCGAAATTTTGCGAAAATTAATTGAGAAGTTTAGGCCAGAATTGGGTTTGTCGTTCCTTCATAAAGATGTGTGATGGTGTGGGGGTTCTATAATCGATTTACCAGCAATTCGGCACAAATCAGGCATTAATCAGGTGTCGCATGACTTTCACACAATATATTTTAAGAAAAATATCCCTTTCCTCCAAAACGGGTGTCTACAGTAATCTTGATTCGTTGTTGGGACTGGGCCACATCTCCAAACTTTGAAATAATATTATTCAAATATGAACATGTGGAGCAGTAGTTCAATTTATAGTTCTCTTCACCAACATCACTCGCATAGATTGGTTAAATTTTGCATAATTAATTTCTCCCCAAACTACCATTTTATGCACAAGAACTGCATGCATTTATCCCTATCGAAACTGCTGCGGGGTAATCTTACATAATAACCAGTTCATAGAGGTAGAATGAGCTACAATGAGCAAAGATTTAACAAATATAGAATAAAGTTCACTACAATAAGTATAAGGTCGTAGGATGTTTATCTTAATCGTTAGGTAAATACCTAACGATCATATGTTCTTGGTTTGTTTAACACGTCATGTATATACGATACAAAGAAACAGCAATTTCCAGAGCATTTATGCTTGGAATTCTTATGGAATTGCTGGGCTATCCCTTTTATAGTATTCTGCTTTACTCAAACCCTCCCTACTACTATTTCGATCAACATTTAAGAAGAAATCTAAGTATTTATAATTTAATTTAATACATGAATAGAATGTATAAACGAGTAAAAACAAAACGAACATTGAAGAACACGGAAGATTTTGTAACCTTCAACTCTCCCGGGTGAAAAGAAAAGAAAAATAAAAAAATAAAACACGATTTTTACGCTTCGTCTGCTTTCTGATGTAATAATTTTTGGGGTCGTGTTAAGTCAGAACTTCTAGAATAAACATGCATTGCCCACAATTCTGTGAGTGAATGCCTGATGCAATTTCACCTATTGTCGAACTGTTTTATAAATTCGTCCTACATCGTACGGTCGTAACTTATATTTAAGCAACTTTCAAACTATCTCGGACCTCAGCACTATTTTATACTCTTGCAACTTCTCGAGTGAAAAAATGTGATCTGATTTGTTTATAAACCACAGCCTTTGGCGCTGCATTTTGATTGCATTTTAAGATCTTCCAAATTAAATCACTTAATAACCTCCACATGGGCCGTGGCGGCCTTGTGGTACAGCGCGCTGGTTTTCGGTGCTGAGTGTGCTCGGATCGAATCCTGGCGAAGCGGCACTAAAATGCCTCCGTTTGTGCCGTTCCTTCATAGGGGGCAATGCTGGTCCGCCTATATGGCGCCCCCATAATAAAATGGCCAGCAAAACTGCGGTGGATTATAGGCGAATGTTTTCGCGACAAGTGCCTCCGCATTGAGAAAAAAAAATCTCCACATTAAGTCAATCTACAACCGTTAAACGTGTGCATAAGATAAATTATGAAGCTTCTGCTAATGGCTTGGATAGTATAAACTTTGATGAAAATTCAATGACAATCAAAATATTAACTGCGGAAAACTTTTGTGTCAGTTTATCTGTCTAGTTTATACGATATTGAACATCAACGAAAAATGTTTTCACAATCAGTACGTATTTGAAGCTGCCTAAAATGATGAAGCTATGAAATATTTAAAACATTGTTTTAAATGCTTAAATTATGTCATATATGACAATGACAAACTTTTAAACAACTTTCAATTCATGTTTTAATTCGTTTAAAAGTAAGCACAAATTTCAGGTAACGTTAATGTATAAAATCATTAGTGAAGCTAAAAGATCAGATTTAAATAGCCGGAAAGTTTGTTTTGAAACAAGATTATTCAATTAAAAAAATTAACAAAAAATTGGAAACAAATTCCTTGTAGATCGTCCGAATCCCTCCGAGCGGTTGAGAGTACCATCTTTGACATGCGTGCTAGAGAATTGCCCTGCAGCTCTAGAACACCTCACCTCTGGTTTGAACTACTAAACGGTATAATCAGCGCATTTAATCCATTAATGTTTCACATGCTACGGGCATTACATAAGGAAATACTTATTGGGGAAATAAAGATTATTGTGTGTGTGATATTCCAAAATTCCGAATATTACAAAACATATTTAATAACCTGAATTTCAGAATATTATTCAAATTATGTAGATACATATTAATATGGGCAAAGATAATGAATTAAAAAAATTTCTAAGTTCCCTGGTAGTATTTGTAATTAGAAAGAATATAAAAAATTGAGAGAAAATGTGCTTCTGAGATTTCATAAAATAAGCAGTCCGTTTCAAACTCTTCTGTAAAAAGGCCATACCCTTGAGAGTATTCGCAGTCGGGAAAAAAATTATAAGAAATTTGGTTTTGTGGATGGCCGAAGGTGATTTTCTTGTATAGAACGACCTACATTCGTAGTCCGATTTTTAATGACAAGCATACGTCAAATTAAAAATTCTTAATAATATCCCATAATTTCCTCAATATGCAACGCGTAGGCATTGTATGTTCAAGAGAATACATCAGTAAATAGGGAAACAAAGTAAATGAGGGAACAAAATACTTTACTGTACTATATCGCAGGGATTGAGGCGTCATCTAGCTGTGAACTAGAAAGGTAAAAGCCCTGGTCCTGCGTAAAATGTAATTTAGAAAATACGGCTTAAACCTAATAAAACTGATACTACGTCGTTTAACTTTAAATATGAATCTGGTCATATTAAATTGATTTCAGATACTGTATGATAAAATGTGATGCCTTTAAGACGAAATGATCGTAATAATATTCTCAATGAAAGACTGTAGTAATGAATTATTTTAGTAAAATATATTATATATGAAAACCTGCATAAAAAAATCTTCTAAAAGTACGTCGAAATATATATTTACTGTGTTCTTTTTTGATAAATTACAATATGTTTTAGCACTTAATTAAATTTTGGGAATTGAAAAAAATTGTTTTTCATCTCGCTTATTTATTTAATTTTTTTTACTGATGGGCTCCTAGAAGAGAGATAATCGTAAACCCCTCATGATTGCACGAATGTGACAATATAGTAATAAAATATTCTGCTAAAAATTTGAGATATTTTGTTCTATATTTTGTTGGTTAACTTATTTCTGAAGTAGACAAATATGAATTTTCCTCTTCAATTTTATTAAAATGTTTCCATCTTTCTAACACAGTGGAAGTAGGGGGAAATCTTTCATGACAGCCTATAATAATTAAATTCTTTTTTAGTAATACACAGGCCTTTTTGGTGGAGGTGGTATATATGTTAGGTTAATATAGAAATCCTCAAATTGTTTAGAGGAGCAAGAGTTAAGATTTGAGCAGCTAACAAAACATTTCTCTGACAATGAGTCTCTTCACATTGTATACACATAACTTCTCTTTCCAATACTAAATAAAGTCAATAAATAGATACACAATGCTATCTATCATAACAATTATTTCTTTTTCTTTCTTCATTTTGTAAATTTGCTTTTAAATTGTTTACTACGAACGACTGAATCAAGATACAAAACTGTCTCTCTTGAATCTAAAATGGGAGGTGTAAGTTAGAGAGTACCAAAAACTTTAAATTCATACCGATTTTTTTCTTAATGATTCATAAGAATTAGTATTCGAAGTTTCGGATCTTTACAGAATATTTACAGAAAATGTCTTCTCAAAACTTAGTACATGAAGTTTACCATCCACTCTAAAAATTGAAGTCCTATCTGATTTGTGTTACGACATTTACTTATCGGTTAAATCAACAATCATGACATCAAAATGCCGAATAAAACTGACAATAGCAAAACAAATCTTCACCCTTTGAAGGCTACGTACGGCACGAATGCGTAATAAATAAAAATTTAGATAAAAGGCAAAGTGTGTAACGTGATCATTGGCTGTAATATTTACTTTCAGATTAAAATGAAAAGAACTCTTGGAATTATTAGAGCTACAATTCAGAAGAGCTAATATGATATTTCCCAAAGTCAAATGAATAAGAATCGTACTTACATTTATCGTGAGCCGCGTCACTTGCGATCTGAAAACCTGTTGCCGGAAGCCTGAGAGCATTTCAGGTTCTACTTTTGACAACAAACTTATAAATGCTATTTCGTAACTGGCAGTTATGTAGTGCTGCCATCTATTGTTCATTCAAGAGAAATTTTCGCAAAATATTAACTTCAGAATAAATTCAATACGGCCGAAGATTTGAAAAAGAAAATTTCAACAAGGATTGGTTCTGATTTTTTCAGAAGATGAATAGTTTTACATTTTTATGAAAAAGGATGTGGAAACAAAGAGGATTAAAATTACATTTCTGAATAAGATTTCTATTACAGTGTATAACAGTTTATTTCAAAACATATCATAGTTCAGGATGTGAAAATTATCTGTTCGAAATATGTAGCAGTTCTAGATCTAAAAATGATCAGCAAAATCTATGAGACTTTGTAAAGTAATCTGCAAGATTTTGTGTTGTCGAATGAAATAAATCTCGAAGAATGGGATTTCAGCAATTAATTACTTAAAATATATATACAGTGGCGCACCCAGGATTTTTTCTTGGGGGGGGCGGAGATGAATGGATAAAAATATTTATAATGCATGGGGGGGGGCCGAGATGAACGAATAAAAATATTTATAATGCAAAATCAATATTTCTACTTCTTTGGGGGGGGCCAGGGCCCCCTGGGCCCCCCCCTGGGTGCGCCACTGTATATATACTATATAAAAGTTCAGTAACTGACTGACTCACTGACTGACATACAACGCACAGACCAAACCGCTGGACCTAAAGGGCTGGAATTTTGCATGGCTATTCTTCTTATAGTGTAGGGGTGCACTAGGAAAGATTTTTGAAAAATTCTTCTTAGATTTTTTTAAATTAAATTTTTAAGCTGTTTTGGTAACTTTTTTTAAGTTTGCATTTAAAATAATAATTTGATGGTTATAAAATTTATATCACGAGAAAGATCCTAAAAATTCCTTTAAAATGAAATCTTTTTCGAATCTTTACCTCCATTTTCAGATATTTGGTGAATTTTTAAAGATTTATTTTTAGAATTAAATTTATTAAATGTTGATCTCGTGATTTCTTTTTCTGGTACTTTAAATTAATTTATCGTCAAATGCATAATAACGAAATAGACAACAAGAAAAATTTTTCTTGCTAATGCGGCAGACGATTGGACATTATCTAAAAAAATATTAAAATACAGTAAAAGATATGTTCCTCAAACTGTACTATATTAACTGTACTATATTCTTTAGTATGTTCTATTAGATTTAATTTGAATATTTTGTTCTACATTATTTTGTCTATAAAAATATCCGTTACGATTATATATATATATATATATATATATATATATATATATATATATATATATTTAACATCAATTGTATACATTGATCGTTGTATTTATTATATGTATCCAGGGTGTCCCAAAACGACAGCATAAACTCTGCACAGCTAGATTCCTCGTTGGGAGTATATAAAAACTGCCCAAAGAAGCGTTCCTGTACGATCCATAGTTTACGAGAAAAATACGAAAAACAAAGTATGACGTCACTGCCAGTGCAAGAAAAAACATTTTATTGAACATATCAACAGCATGCACAATTTAAAGTAGATGTTCAAAGTGTCCACCGTGTATGTCGAGACAAGCTTGAGCACGCCGTGGAATGGCTGTCATCACACGTTGCAGCATCGCGGGGTCCACCGAAGTACAAGCAGCGTGCAGACGAGCAACTAAGTCCATTTGTGTTGTCACTACGTCTCGATACACCAGTTCCTTGAGATGGCCCCATAGGAAAAAATCCAACGGTGTAAGATCTGGCGAACGTGACGGCCATAGAACCGGACCCCCACGTCCGATCCAGCGGTCGGAGTATTCCATATCCAGCCAACCACGTACAGGAGCACAGAAATGCGCCGGAGCCCCATCATGCTGGAACCAAAGTCCCTGTATTGCCGCTAATGGTATGTCATCGAGGAACTCGGTTAAGACCTCATTGAGAAAGACCAAGTACGACTGTCCCGAGAGCCGTTCAAGTAACAGATATGGTCCAAGCAGGCGATTCCCTAGTATGCCGGCCCACACGTTAAGAGACCAATGTTCCTGATGTTTCTGCGGCCGGAGTGCATGCGGATTGACCTGGGACCACATATGGCTGTTGTGATGGTTGAATACCCCATCACGAGTGAAATATGATTCATCAGTCAACAGGATATGTGCAATGAAACCATTATCTGTGTTCTGTTGCTGCAACAGCCATTCACAGAAGGCCACGCGTTTCTGAAAGTCATCTGGTTTCAGACCTTGCACGGTTGTGTACCGAAATGGGTGTAGCTTCTCAGACCGTAAAAGCCTGTGCACAGTACTTTTACTCGAAGTCATCTCACGGGCTAATGCGCGTGTGCTTACCTCGGGCGTCTCTTCTACCCGCTACAGTATTGCATCCGCCTGTGCTACCGTCAGGCCGCTCCGCGGTCTTCCAGTATCGTGAAGATTGGCTGTTGGCAAGACGCTTCCCGTATTTCGCAGTCTGTCGTCCAGCCTACGGATGACGTTGACATCGGGAGGACGGCGGGACGGATATCGACGGGCATACTCCCTAGCAGTTCGTAAGGCATTTCCATTACATCGGCAGTACATCAAGTACATGTCGCAGTAGTCACGAACGGAGTACATGGCCACCATAGGAAGACTACCGGTAGCTGCAAGATGCAGCCTTTTAAATACCAGTTCAACGGCGGGTTAACGTCATTCCATGGCGCGCGCGTATGCATGACGCGATATGCGCGGCGAACGTTTTAAACATTATCGTCTGGAAAGATATGCAAATATTATTGTTGATATGTCCAATAAAGTGTTTTTTTCTTACACCGGCAGTGACGTCATACTTTGTTTTTCGTATTTTTCTCGTAAACTATGGATCGTACAGGAACGCTTCTTTGGGCAGTTTTTATGTACTCCCAACGAGGAATCTAGCTGTGCAGAGTTTATGCGGTCGTTTTGGGACACCCTGTATATATATATATATATATATATATATATATATATATATATATATTGGCATTAATTGCATACATTGACCGTTGTATTTAATTTGAATGTACTCCGTAGCGAAGTACGGGTTTTCAGCTAGTTATACATATAATTTTTTAAATGATGATTAGCCCTACATATGGCATTTGTGATGGACTAATTCAGATTTAATGTCATATCATGAAAATATTGATATGATGAATGGCAAGGGTCATTCAGAACGATGTAACTAAACTTTTCTTGCCCAATAGTACTTTTAATGATTTAGGTGAAAAAGAAAATTATATGAAACAAATATAAATCTCAGTGAAAATATTTTGTCCATCAATAAAATCAAACTCGGAGATAGAAAAGAAATAAAATATTCATATTTTATTAAAAGGCTCCGTGTATCCGAAAATGGTCTGGAAGATTGTCGCGGCAACGGACTCGTAAAGTAACGTTGTAATGTAATGCTCGTGCCGAACATTACATTCCAAATGCATCCAGTTTTTTCCCGAATGCTGGTCTTGAAAGGCGCTCCACTTCAGCCAGTTCACTGTGACCAGCACTGACTTGTAATGTAACGATAAAAGGGATTCGCGAAAAAAACCGACAGTCTAGTGCAGTTGTTCTCAACCCTGTGCCCACGGGCGCACGTGACCCGCAAAGGTGCTGGAATGCGCCCGCCTTTATTTTGAAATTTCTTTTACATATCATCTTATATTCTCAATTGCGAAAAAATAGAGAATTCAGATCAGAGTCAAAAATCTTATTAGATTTTAAATAAAGTATTTATGAGTAATAAAGCCAATTATACTACTTTTTATTTATTTCCATGTACACTGAAGAGCCAGAAAAACTGGTACACTGGCTAATATCGTGTAGGACCCTCATGAGTTCGCAGAAGTGCTGCAACACGTGCTTCTAACTTTTTTTTTTTTTTTTTTTTTTTTTGGGGGGGGGGGGAGGGAGGTAAAGGGACACGAATTGAATTCAGTTAGGGCCCTCCTCAGCGCATTGACTGACGGACGGTCCTTAAAATATGAAATATTAAGATTTTTTCAAAATTGAATAACAATAGAATTGATGTTTGTGTAGTATTTAAAAGTTATACAGTGAGAAAAATAAATATAATATAAATAAAATGAGAAAGAAAATAGCATCGAATTTTTGTTATGGATCATATCATTGATAAAAACTATTTTAAGGCTAAAGACATAATCGGAATCTTCAGTTTCACCGTTTGAAAAAGCGGGGAAAAACCAACTTTCTTAAAGGTTTTCTACAATTTCCCGATTTTAACTGAACTTCTATTAACGTTTTAATTTATTTCAAGTTAAGATGGGAGGGGGGGACGTGACCCCCTCCCCCGACGATACGCCTGTATATGAAGGCATCCTGGAGGCAATTCACACCATGAATCCTGCAGGGCAGTCCACAAATCCATAGGAGTAAGAGGGGGTGGAGATCTCTTCTGAACAGCACGTTGGAAGGCATCCCAGATATACTCAATGATGTTCATGTCTGGGGATTTAGGTGGCCAATGGAAGAGTCTAAAGTCAGAAGAATGATCCTAGAGCCACTCGGTATCAACTCTCGACGTGTGGGGTGTCGCATTGTCCTGCTGGAATTGTCCAAGTCCGTCGTAATGCACAATAGACATGAATGGGTGTAGATGATCTGACAGGATGCTTATGTACCCATCATCCGTCAGAGTCATCTCTAGACGTGTCAAGGGTCCCATATCACGCCAACTACATACGTCCCATACTACATACGTCACAGAGGCTCTAGCTGCTTGAACAGTCCCCTTTTGACATCTACGGTCCATGGATTCATGAGGTTATCTCCATACCCGCACACGTCCATCCACAAGATACAACTGGAAACGAGACTCGTCAGACCAGGCAACGTGTTTCCAGTCACCAACAGTCCAATGGAGGTGCTAGGGGAGGGGGGGAGGCGTAAAGCTTTGTGCAGTCAACAACGGTACACGAATGGGCCTGAAGCTCCGAAAGCCCATAGGAATGACGGTCCGTTGAACAGTTCACCCACTGACACTTGCTGATGCTCAATCACTGAAATCCGCAGCAATTTGAGGAAGTGTTGCACGTCTGTTTCATTTAAGGATTCTCGTCAGTCGTCGACAGTCCCGTTCATTCAAGGTATTTTCCAGCCGCACCGCTGTCGGAGATTTGATGTTTTACCGGATACCTGATATTCACTGTACATTCGTGAAATGGTCGTGCGCGAAAATTCAAACTGCATCGCTACGTGGGAGATGCTTTGTCCCATCTCTCGTGCTCCGACTATAACGCCATGTTCAAAGTCACACAAAACGCGATATCCTGCCATTGTAGCTGCAGGAACCGATCTAACAGCTTTGCCAAACACCTGTTGTCTTGTATAGGCACTGCCGACCGTATCGCATTACGCTGATTGGTTGTATATCTCCGTTATTTGTATACGCACGCCTGTACAATTTTTTTTTTTTTTTTTTTTTTTTTTTTTTTTTTGGGGGGGGGGGGGTCTTCAGTGTACCTACTTGTAAAATAAAATAATCACAAATTTTATTTATGTTTCTTCTTTCTTTTATTATTTTTCAAAACATAACCATTGTAATAATATTATAAGTAACCATTGTAATAATATTTGTAACCATTTTAATAATATTTGTAATGTACTGTTGAATAAAAAATAAATCTATTATGTAAATAATGATCATCGGTGATGCAAAAACCACTGGTTGTGCCCACAATGTTCTCTGAAAACTTCGATGTGCTCTCGACCACGGGAAGGTTGAGAACCACTGGTCAAGTGGAACACGATTGCTCGATTTGGGTGGCTCAACACGTCGCTCGTTCTCAGGCACTGATTACAAAGTACTCGTGTTATGTTACATTACATTACAACGTATTGTTAAAAGTCAGTCACCGCCTTAAAACATGATACCCCGTCCCGATCAAGTGGAAGCTTCCGATTTACATGTTTTGAACTTTAAGGCACTAGAATGTATTTTTTTTTTCTGATCACGTAGTTGAGAATTGACTCTTGCAACAGGAAGCATGGGTTACACTTAAATTTGTTTTTCCTAGCATGTTCCAAACAAGAAATCTTTACAGCGCCTTCTACTGAAGTGTGGAGTTGCTCACATTTAAAGAAGCATTCATACGAAATGCATTCGTTGACCACTTTGTTTAGAATTCGGCTGGCTCTGCTTCTTCACCTGAGTGAATAATGGATGATTTCTTAACGCAGCATTCAGCGATTTGACCTTCAGTGGGAAGGAGCCATTAAGCCCTCCTAACGGTCTTATCATGGGCGGGGAAAAGCTCTCTTTGTAGAGAAATTTAGAGCACTCTTTCTGAGAAAATTTTTATGTACACTGGAACTTCGATTTAACGAATTCCAAGAAAATTACTCGTTTAATTAAGGTAGCTACATTTATCTCTCGGCAGAAAAAAAAAGTAGCGTTTTTGGAAAATGTAATATTAGATGACAATTTGCCTTTACTTTACCAAATAATATTTATAAGAATTCAAATAGAGTTGAACCCCGTTATAACGAAATTCAAGGGACCAAAGGTTTTGTTCGCTTTATCCGGTGTTTCGCTATACCCGAACCGTTAAGAAAAATGCTAGACTTCACAAAATGTATAACTCATTAGTTACAATGTGTATTCAATAATGATGTATTAACAAATGATAAAATCTATTAAAAAGGATAATTAATGAATTAAATCGACTAAAATCGATTACATTAAGCTGACACAATACTAATTAAATTACGTATAATAGAAAAACGACGGGACCAAAATTTTCGTTCGTTATATACCAGGTTCGCTATAACTGTACTTACATACCAGTGGTGGGTTCTTTAACAAGCGAAGAAAAATTTTAATTTTGAAAAGAAATCTTCTGTTTGGCTTTCATTTCTGATAGGCTGGAAGAAAAAAAAATTAATTTTGCCAGAGACTGGGAAAGCGTATAGTGACGGGTTACAAGGATACTGTGTCTCCTGACATTCTACCAACAGAGCTAGCCCAGTGATATGAGTGACTCCTAATTTTGCGAATTTTATTTCTCACAAACGTTGCTACTACTACTAAAACAAACTAACCTATCGTTACCCAAAGTGAAAAAAAAAATTCTAAATTAACTGATCGGATAGAATCGTGGTGAAAGTCCGACGAATGATTACCGACACAACCTAAAAAGTTCCGTTGATGCATTGCAGTTTTACACGCAGGTACGTAATCATCAGTATTCCCAAGCCGTACATAAGCTTTAGGGAAAACATGAATGGGGGAAACCATTAAGTAGTAAAGCAGTCAAATAACGGAAACCACTTCAATGGAGAACTGTTGTACAAAAATGTCTAACCATACCATTCAAGACCAGAAACAAACAAACAAACAAAAAGTCAAATTGTGATTTGCTAAACTAAGGTGCCCCTGTATATAAAAGCAATTGAACCCTTATACAATACAATGATAACAATAATCATTCTAAATATGAAGTTAGTTCATCATTACTATTGATAGTATGAATAAAAAATAATTCAAAATTTAAAAGCGTAAAGAAAAAAATTATTCAAATGCTAATTAAATACATGAAAAAAAAAGAATGCATAAAATACGAATATCTCAGTAAGGTTATAAATGTGGCGCCAAAGTAAAAATAAACTAAAGGAATATGAGACTTCATTCAAGAAATGTTACAAGTGAATAAAGATATTAATAAGTTTCATGTATTTCAGAGATCACTTTTTGTTTTAATAGACCAAAAATGCGTCTAATACGTGATTTTTCAAATGCATATACACTAAACATCTGGAAATGATTCTTGCATAACCAATCTGCTTAACTAGAGTCAGTGGAATATTTCTTGCGTGACTTAATAACTAGCATAATTGATATGTTAAAATTTATTGTGCAAAAACAAAGCATGCGAGTTGTTCGGTTCAAATACGTTCGAGTATGTAAAAAAATATTCCGGATTATGCTTTACACAGTTCTAAATATGTTTTTTTAAAACAAATGTGTCAGTAATGGAACCACGATTGTGGAAGACAAAATTAACTGTTTTCACAAGATATGGGTTCTGTTTTCACATGCATGGGTTTACAGCTTAAAAATTTGTGTTTAATACATTTTAACCGCTTTGAATAAGATGCAACGAAAGAAACTGCTAAGGCTACACTATAGAAAACATTTCTTCGAACGTAATACAAAATGTTATTAGCAAGACTGCACCAGATAACATGTCTTTCATCTTATACAAATCTAAACGTAAAATCATCTAGAAAATATCAAGATTGGGCTACATACAGGGTCTGTCCAGAAAGTAATGAGACTGATTGCATAAAATTCGTTTATTTCAAGATAATTTTACAGACACTTAATATTCTTCAAAATAGCCTCCTCCTGCATTAATACACCGTTGCCAACGACTCTGCCACCCATTGATGCCCGCCTGGAAGTCTTCAACTGGAATGCTGTTCAGAACAAAATAGCAAGTTCTGCAAGTTATCCAGATTGTCAAAACGATGACGTTTTGAGCTGGATTTTAACCGAGGGAATCGAAAAAAGTCCGGCTGTGACAGATCGGGCTGTACGGTGGACTTGCGCATTATCGGGGTGCAGAATCCAATTGTTTGTGAGCTCCGGACGAACGCGCACAATTCGATTCCTCAACCTTTGAAGCACTTCCTTGTAAGATCGGCATTAACTGTTTGTCCGGAGGAAATCATTTGGACACTCATCCGATGATCAGAGTCCAAAAGCGCTTTAATTTTAGCCACATTGTCTGAAGTTCGAGAACTTGATGGAAACCCAGCGCGTATTCATCATCGACGTCCTCTCTTCCGTCTTTGAAGGCTTTGTGCCACCTAAACACTTGAGCCTTGGACAATGATCCTTCCGGTAGGCTTCTTGTAACATGGAAAGCGTCTCAGTAGCCCATTTGTTTAGTTTTACTCAAAACTTTATGGCGTATCGCTGCTCGTCACAAAGGTCATTGTTTTAACAATCTGGAGAACTTGCAGAAAAACACAACGCGCGTTCTGAACAACATTCCAGTTGAAGAATTCCAGGCGGGCATCAATAGATGGCAGAGTCGTTGGCAAAGGTGTATTAATGTAGGAGGAGGCAATTTTGAAGGCTATTAAGTGTCTGTAAAATTATCTTCAAATAAACGAATTTTATGGAATCAGTCTCATTACTTTCTGGACAGACCCTGTATACAGAGCTCCCTATCTAGGAAAAACATCTGAGAAATAACACAGAAATTTCTTTCAAACACTTCAAAAGCAAATCAAGAACAGAAAGCTAACAACGCTGTAAATTTGTTCAATGAATGTTCAGTTATTCAAGACCATAGCTATGTGTATGAGTGTCTGAGTGAAGCAAACTGCTGGTTTTTAAAAATGATGTGTGGATGAGTAAGTCATTCAGTTGGAGAGGGACACATTGCTAGAAAGCATACCAGGCCTGCACAGTCCCGAAGATAACAGTACTATAGAGCAGTGGTGACCGATCTTTTAGTGTTTGTGCCAAATCAAAATAATAAAAAAATTTAACGTAAGAAAATACACTGTAGAAAATAACTTGAATCTATAATAATTATGAAGTACAGAACACAACAACAAATTTTCAAAGTTGTTTTTAATACAGATGTAGTTATTTTTATTTTAACCGAAACACAGGCGTAAATATTTAAAAACTTTTCAATTATATTTTAAGCACAGAAATTTTTTTAAAGTAATAAAAAAATTAACAAATACACTGAAGTGCCACTGAATTAGGGATAGCAAAGCCTATGCAAATTGTGTAGCGCTGCGCATCATGTATGCGCAAGTGAGGACGCTGTGGTAGCTGCATATATAGCACGTACTGTGGTTGTTCTGAATTAGTTGTTGGAATTGCCAGTATGGGTAAACTGCCTGATTTAGACGCCTTCGATCGCGGACAAATCGTAGGTGCGCGACGCATGGGCCATTCAATTTCCGAAATCGTCAAACAGCTAGGATTTTCAAGGTCGACAGTGTCAAGAGTATACCAAGATTACATGGATGGTGGAAAAAAAACTAGCAATCGGGCAAACTGCAAAGGACAATTAGCCTTGACAGTGCGGGGTGAGAGACGGCTCAGGCGTATTGTACGTAGCCAGCGAAGCCAAACATTAGCTCAAATTACCACCCAGTTTAATGACGGTGCCAGTCGTACAGTCAGTAAACGGACTGTGCAACGCTCGCTTCACTGTATGGGTTTCGGGAGCCGTCGACCTACGAGAGTACCATTGCACTATACTCGCCATCGGGCTGCACGTCTTGCCTGGGCAAGAGAGCACAGAGACTTTAATGTAGAGGACTGGAAACGAGTAGCATGGAGTGATGAGTCTCGATTACGACTACTTAACGCCGACGGGAGGCTGAGAATATGGCGTCAGGCTCATGAAGCCATGGATCCTGCATGCCTGGCTGGAACTGTACAAGGGCATGGTGGCTCAATCATGGTCTGGGGTGTTTTTTCGTGGCACAGTTTGGGATCTTTGGTGCGTATACCAACCTCCCTCAATGCAATTCGGTACGTAGAGTTGCTGTGTGATCACCTCCATCCGTTTATGCTGTTCTGTTATCCGCACGGTAATGGAGTTTTCCAGCAAGACAACTGTACCTCTCAAAAGTCCCGGTTGGCTACTGGCTGGTTGGATGAGCATTCCTCTGACTTCTCTGTCATGAATTGGCCACCTAGAAGCCCAGACTTAAATCCTATTGAGCATTTTTGGGATGTTTTGGAACAAGGCGTGAAAGGCTATCACACAGCACCAAAGAACCTTACTGAATTATGGACAGCTTTAGCCAATATTTGGCAAGCCATTCCCGTGGAACGTTTCCAGAAACTTGTTGAATCTATGCCTCGTCGTGTGGCAGCCGTTATCAAGGCCAGAGGAGGCCCAACTCGTTACTAGGTAGGTATCCCTAATTCAGTGGCACTTCAGTGTACTTAAAAATTTTTTTACGTTTTGAGATAGTGAAAATGTACTAATTATTATCGATCCTAGTATTTAATTAATTTATTTTTATTACGCCTGAAAGTGTGTTAGAAATGTTTAATTTTACAATTAGTTAATAATTGTTGTGTGTGTATCTCAGTTTATTGGAGAACAACTTTGAAAACCCACCAATATAAAACCTATGGTGAAAATTTGCAGATTTCAGTAAATTTTTAGATTTGTGTTTTCGCACATCGAAAAAGAAAGGTGTGCACTTCAGGATAGCTTGCGTGCTACACGTTGGCCACCGCTGCTATAGAGCGTAAGGTATGATCGGTTAGAGAGGACACTTTGCTTGGCAGTATATCTCACCAATTTTTATCACGATGTATGTGATGCTGAAGAGTATTTTTCCAGTTATGGAAGGCCATAACAGTAAAGTAAACCAAGCCAACTAGACTCTTTAGATGGGATAACAACAATGAAAAGGAAATTTCGCTTTCCATGGCTTTCAAAATATATTTATCTACCTTCCTCATTCTCAGATTTTGGTTCTGCAATTCAAGACTCCAGGGAATCTAAATTCTGTAGCAGTCTCAGTGAGAAAGTGAAAGAACTGGAAAGTTAAATTATACTGTTATGTCCACCTCGACACATGCATGGAAATGAGGGCTTACAATTCTATCCATCTAGCATTTCTATTTTTACACGTGTTACATATTTTATTTGTGGGTAAAAAAGGATAACTTTTTGAGAGCGTTATTTACACCGTATGCACGAATGGAAACTTTTGATGTGATTTAAGAACACGAAACCAGATAATTTTGGAACAGTTTAGTGGAAATGTAGTTTAAAGTAGAAACTACTGTTATAAAGGAACGTGTATGGTATCAATTTAGAGATTTAGAATCTTAAACCTCTGTTAAAAAAAAGTCTACAATCCATGGGAAATGCAATAACTAAATTTTTAGAGTCATATTTATGCTATTTATTTTAACTAAATGCTACGGTGCGATTTTAGACCTGGAAATCAGGAAGTGGTTGAAACAAATTTTTTAAGCTTTTTGCTTCAAATACTCCTAATACAATGTTCAGTAATTTAAAAATAATAAGCTTAAATGCTGTAAAAATACACTTAATATTCTACATTTTACTACAACAAAAGAAATAAATGGTGTCAATTAAATAATACACGAATCTAATATAAAAGGATTATTTTACATGCCTGATTTACTTAGCTAACTTATTATCAAAGCCATTTTATAGATGGTAATTTCCCATTTCAAACATAGAGCTGGAAACCACGCAAATCTTTAATTGTTATTTCGATTGAATTTATCAAAAGCTCGAAAATTTTGATAGGTATATTGTACTATACCCAGTTATCCACACCACATTTCGGAATGTTAGTTCTTTAAGGCTGCTATGTACTAACCCCATTGGATTCGCTCACCTCAATGTTAACCTATGGAGAAAATTAGTCCAAGAATTGCCGACTTGGATTCAAAGATTTTTTTTTAAAAAATTGCACTTCGTCATAGAGAAAGAAATTTTACATTTGTGTACATTTTTCATTTTTTTGAAAAAATGCAATTAATATTTCTAAATTTAAATTATTCGGGGAAAAATCTGGTATAGTGTGTTTTAAACGCTCATAAATTCCTTCGGTGGACAAAATTTATAAAATGAATCCTGTAGCGCTTTGCAGAAAAGTTCAGGCTATCTGACAATATCAATTTTATTTGATTATCAGCATTTATGTACCTGTAAATAGTTGACAAATATATATTTTAAATAAAAAATTTGGGGGTAGCGCTTAACCCCCCTATAGAGAGAGAGCCATTACAATCCCTCAAAATGTCAATCCTAAGGGGGGTGGAATTCTCGAACTGTCAACTAGACTCCTCCCACCACAAGAGTCTGAAAGAAGAGGAAAAGGGAAATAAGATTTTTTTCTTAGTACATAGCAGTCTTAAGCTCAATTAGTTTAGTCATAGATGAGAGTACAAAATAGTTGACCTAGATAACTGGGAGAAGAATTGTAAGCAATGTTCTGATTCTGAATCCCTGGTAGGCAAAAAACAGAGAAGAACCCCTGTGTCTATGCGGAGTTCGGTCAGAGAAAAATAAAAGTATCTAAAAATCAACCCGAAAAATTATGACAACCATTAAAAGTAGTTCATGGACAAAGAGTGAATTGACCCTTCCAAATGGGTGCAGGAACTAAACAGTGGCTAAACAAATTTTCTTTTTTGTGTTCCTTTGCTTAAATTAAATTATCCAATCGATTCTGTTAAGTTTTAAATATTTCAAACTATTCACTGGGAATCAAACTCCTAACAAGTCATCATTGAAACCTTCCCATTTACAGTCATTAAGGATGTGTTTAACTGTAGTTACAAATAAAATGAATTGGCCTTGATTGGCCTTGTAGAAAATATCGAAATTTTTGGTCTTTCGAAAAGCACTAACATTAGTTTCCTTCATTGCATCGGCCAAAATGTGTGATTTAAATCCTAACTATCCTACTGTATCTGAGATTATAGACCAGCTTGTTATTTCATCTAGCAAAAAGTTAACAAACTAAAAACTGACATCAAAGCGAAAGATGATATTTACTCTTGTTTATAAATTAAAGAATACATACATCTACAATTTTTAACGTAGAACTACGTTCTTCCATAACGGTCCTCCCGAAAGTGAAATTTCAGATATCCTGCGTCGCGAGTTATGATTTTGGCAGCGAGTCAAACCCAGTCTGTATCGCTTGGGCAAGCAGTAAACAGGTGAACAGAAAAGTGCCAAAATGCGTCAAAATTTTGACATATATGCACTTATATATATATAGTGGTACCTCGACTTACGAGTGTCTCGACTTACGAGTTTTTCGAGATACGAGCATTCTCTCGGCAGATTTTTTGCTTCGAGTTACGAGCTAAAATTCGGGTTAGAGTAAAAGCGGCTAACTCGTAATAAAAGCATCAGTTTCGTACTCATATTTGTGCTTGCAGTTATTTTGCAAAACTTCATTTTCCAACCATGGGTCCGAAGAAAGTGAGTGCGAAGGACAGTGGAGAAGAAGAAGCGGATGATGTGCATTGACTTGAAAAAAGAAATTATCAGAAAACATGACCCAGGTATGCGTTTAGTCGACTTAGCGAAGCAGTACGATCGTAGCACTTTCTACGATCTGCACCATACTAAAGCAAAGGGATTCGATAAAGGCTATAACTCCCGTCAAGTGTGTTAAAATAATTTCTAAGCAGCGTACATCTATCTAAGAAAATATGGAGAAGCTGCTGATGGTGTGGTTGACGGAAAAGCAGCTCACAGGAGATACCGTGACGGAGGCTATAATCTGCGAGAAGACACGAGCTATTTACGCTGACTTACTGGGGACCCCAGAGGCTTTGACGAATGAGGCATAAGGCGAGCCGTTTAAAGCCAGTCGGAGCTAGTTCGAGAAATTTTAAAGGAGGACCGGCATTTACTCCGTTGTCAGGCATGGTGAGGCGGCGCGCACGGATATGAAGGCAGCTGAGGGTTACCTCAAAACTTTTGCTGGAATTATATCAGCTGAAGGATACATACTCCAGAAAATCTTCAACTGTGATGAGACAGGAGTTTTTTGGAAGAAGATACCCAGGAGGACTTATGACGGCAGGGGAGAATAGGATGCCAGGTTACAAACCCATGAAGGATAGGCTAACTCTCGCACTGTGCTCCAACGCGAGCGGTGACTGCAAGATTAAGCCGCTGCTCGTTTATCATCCGGAAAATCCCAGAGCCTTTAAGTCACATTAGATTAGGAAAGAAAAACTACATGTTATGGGGAGGGCAAACCCCGAAGTCGTGGGTCACCTGGCAGTTCTTTGTGGTATGGGGAAATTTGGTCTTTGAACCTGTCGTTAAAAATATCTCCTGGAAAATAACCTACCCCTGCAAGTCCTTCTCGGTCTGGACAATGCACCTGCTCACACACCTAACCTCAAAGATGACATCCTCGAAGAATTCAAGTTTATAAAGTTTATCTACCTTCCACCCAACAACACCTCTATACTGCAGCCTATGGACCAGCGGGTGATTTCTAATTTCAAGAAGCTCTTCACAAAGCACCTGGTCAGCCGCTTCTTTGAGGTGATGGAGAGCACAAACTTCACCCTTAGAGAGTTCTGGAAGGATCACTATAACATCGTGATATGCCTCAGAATTAGGCTGTGGCCTGAGGTGGTGTCTGAAACGGACTTTGAAAGACTCGATCCCGAAGCGGCAGTGGTGGTGGAGATTTTATCCCTCGGCAAGTCTATGAGCCTGGATATAGATGCATGTGACATCAACGAGTTCATCGAGGAGCACGCCAAGAGACTGACAACGGACGAGCTAAAGAAGCTACAGACACAGCAGGGCACGGTTTTGCAGGAAATAAGTGACATGGAGGAGGTTATCTCTACAACTGAGATAAAGGAAATGATGGGAATGAGGAAGAAACTTTCAGACTTCATTCAAAAGAAACACAAAGAAAAAGTTGCGACTGTGATAATTAATGACACTGCAGAACTCATTTCAGAAAAATTCTGAAAGGGAGGTTGATACAGACCTCATTGGACAAATTTTTATCGAAAACTCCTGCAGACGAAAGTAAGGAAAGCGTGGCGAAAAGGTTAAAAAAATGAAAAGAAACGAATAAGATTTAATTATTCAGTTCAGCCTTTCTCCTCCTCTTCCATCAGGATCTTTAAGTCTGATCTCCAAGGTAAATGCTGTACATTACACTTAATAAAACAAGTTTATTGCACTACATTCTATTGTATTGCGTTTTTATATAATGATCGTCATTTATAAGCACATTTACCTTATTCAAAAACATGTAACCAAAAAATTGTGGTGTTTTGGAGGAGCCCGGTACGAATTAATGGCATTTCCATTCATTTCAATGGGGAAAATTGATTCGAGATACGAGTATTTCGAGTTACGAGCTCCGTCATGGAACGAATTAAACTCGTAAGTCGAGGTACCACTGTATATATATATACATAGTATATATATACGTACATATATATATATATATATACATAACACATACATAGTATATACATACAAAAGAGGTAAGCAACGATAAGTAATCCTACATTAATAACCCGCGGTAGTTACGTTAGAAGAGACTACCTGAATTTTTTCTTAGTTATAAGCTAATTCTAACATTTTACTTTTTTTATTGTGTCCATAATCATAATAGACACTTTTACGATTTTTGTTTTAGTAATAAAAGGAAATGCGGGTTGTGAATTATCTACAAGTAACGTTCACTCTATTTCTCTTCCCTTGGAGATAAGATGGCGCGTGTTACGTTCAAAAAGAGAAAAGGGAATAGGTTTTGATCCCGAGGTACACTGAAAAAATGAATGCTGCTTCAAGTCAAAAAAGCAACCTGTTTCAGGGTGTAATGTTTCTGGGTATCGACTTTACCTGTTTTGGGTATCCCACTTTTGCATCTTAAGCATGCCTTCGTACCATTCTCGATATGCTTCCATTTTTGTAATATACCTAGAATAGCATTTCATTTTTACAGTAAAGCATAGTGGAAGCGCGTTGGTGTTCGAATTGGGGGTTCTCAGTTCGAATCCCGGAGAGTGCCATTAAATACCCTCGTGCCTAGGCTGTATTTGGGCACGCTAAAGCCGCAGACTTGGAAGTTCTTCTAGAGGTCAGAGGATGGGAGAAGGTACGAGCCCTCTAGATGTCATCCCTGGAAATGCTCGCTCAAAATTGAGGGTTCAAAATTGTGGTTGGCTAATCTATATAATCCACCTCGGCCCCCTCCTCTTTCGAGTATCGGCCATGAAACACCTGAAGACCAGTCACTACGTAGCAAGAACCTGAATACGCAGTAGAGGGTTAATTTCCCAAGTTCGGATGCATTTTCAATTGCTGTGGGGCTGAAGGCTGCCGGATATACAGTACAGATCTGCAATCCACCCAAGGCACCCCCAGCCCCCTTGTGGTTGGCTAAAGTCGGACTCCGACCCTTATGGTGTCATTGTAAACCGGGGTTATGTTCCTCTAGCCGCAGTCGAAACCTGGTCTGGCATATTCGGCAAGGGGGTACTTTGTTGACACTCTAATACAGTGCTCCCCAACCTTTCAATCGCAGCGGACCGGTCAACGTTTGATAATTTTACCACGGCCCGCTGAGGGAGGACGCTGATTGTTTATATTTTTGATTGTTTTGATTTAATAATTGATTTTATTATAATTTTGATGCATAAATAACGTTACGTTTATTTATTGTTTAATAAAAAACTCGTTTTATTTATTTATTTGTTTCTTTTTTTTTTCTTTCTTTCAGGAAAGCGCATTTATTTTCAATTTCATGACTGCAATTTAAATTCATAATCTTGAAATGTTTAATAAACAATAAACTAATTTAAAATAGTTATAAGATTTCTTCTGTTACAAAGGTATAAATTATCACAAACCCTACAAAGTCGCACAAACCCTAGAGAAATACATCACAGTAAATAAAATGGAAATAATTTAATGCCCCTTGGGCGGCCCGGTACCATTTGATCCACGGAGCGGTACCGGTCCGCGGCCCGAGGGTTGAGGACCAGTGCCCTAATTAGTTTCAGCGGTGCAACCAGAATCCCGTTTTATGGTGTATGTTCCCGTTTCTGATGGAGAAATCTCCGGATGGCGATTTGACGAAAATTCAACATTAAATTACCCTTTTTTGCTACCTATTTTCGGGCTGTTAGGGGATAGAGTTTAACTCTCCCTCCGTGGTAATCATTTCCTTTTTTTTTTCTTGTTGGCATCGTGAGTCTCGTGTTTCAGTTCATCAAATAATAATATTAAGTATTGTTTATAATACTGTTTAACTTTTTCCTTTCTATTTTACACTTAGCTCAAAATCTTAAAGTAACTCTTGATTGTATATGTTTTCAATCGATCTAGCTCTCTTTAACAAACAAGCATAATATTGCAGGTATACAGAAAAATCAAATAAAAGTGTTATGTTTTATAAGATATTTTTAAGTGCACTCTAAGTAAAGTGATGCTTTATAAACGTGCTAAAGTAATGAACCTTGTGGAAATAAATTAAATTGTATATTTGTATGAGTACAATTAATGCATTTTTTAATAAATACTAATTTTTATTGTTCTCTTTGCTAATAGTATTAAGAAAGTGTATAGTATCAGATTTTCAATCAAACCCTTGCACAGAAAACTTTTGAGAAAATAAGCGATAAAATGGGAGAGAAGAAATGTATAATAAATGCGTTTATGCAAGAAATAAAATGCATTTTTTTTTCTCTCTCTCCAAGGTCAAGTCGTAGGGATAGAGAGAACGAAACCCCTTAGGCTTCGAAAACAGGTTCGTTGTCCACTGAATCACCTTTCATAATGGAGTTATTCTTTATGGAGAACAAATTGTTTTGCTCCTGACATTGGGAGACCTTTTCCACTTCCTGTTTATTTTATGGCGTAAAATTTTAAAGCGATACCTACTCATAAATTGATTCCTCAAATCGATAAATTGATTCCCGGAGCACTTCTCAGGGATTGCCCTAATCTATATATATAAAACAGTTCCGTAACTGACTCATTCATTCATTCATTCATTCATTCATTCATTCACTGACTGACTGACATACAACGCACAGACCAAACCGCTGGACCTAAAGGGCTGAAATTTTGCATGGCGATTCTTCTTATAGTGTAGGGGTGCACTAAGAGAGATTTTTGAAAAATTCTTCTTAGATTTTTTTAAATTAAATTTTTAAGCTGTTTTTTTTACTTTTTTTAAGTTTGCATTTAAAATAATAATTTGAGGGTTATAAAATTTATATCACGAGAAAGATCATAAAAATTCCTTTAAAATGAAATCTTTTTCGAATCTTTACCTCCATTTCCTGATTTTTGGTGAATTTTTAAAGATTAATTTTTAGAATTTAATTTATTAAATGCTGATCACGTGACTTCTTTTTCTGGTACTTTAAATAAATTTATCGTCACGTGCATAAAAACTAAATAGACAAAAAATAATTTTTTTTTTCTTGCTAATGCGGCAGACGATTGGACATTATCCAAAAAAATATTAAAATACAGTAAAAGAAATGTTCTAGAAACTGTACTATATTAACTGTACTATATTCTTTAGTATTCTTTATATTAGATTTAATTTGAATATCTTCTTCTACATTATTTTGTCTATAAAAATATCCCTTACGATTTTTTTATAAATATATATATATATTTTACATCAATTATATACATTGATCGTCGTATTTATTATATATATATTGGCATTAATTGCATACATTCACCGATGTTTTTACTTTGAATGTACTCCGTAGCGAAGTGCGGGTTTTCAGCTAGTCTATATATATAAAACAGTTCCGTAACTGACTGATTCATTCATTCACTGACTGACTGACATACAACGCACAGACCAAACCGCTGGACCTAAAGGGCTGAAATTTTGCATGGCGATTCTTCTAATAGTGTAGGGGTGCACTAAGAAAGATTTTTCAAAAATTATTCTTAGATTTTTTTAAATTAAATTTTTAAGCTGTTTTTTGAACTTTTTTACGTTTGCATTTAAAATAATACATTGAGGGTTATAAAATTTATATCACGAGAAAGATCATAAAAATTCCTTCAAAATGAAATCTTTTTCGAACCTTTACATTTGATTTTCTGATTTTTGGTGAATTTTTAAAGATTAATTTTTAGAATTTAATTTATTAAATGTTTATCACGTGATTTCTTTTTCTGGTACTTTCAATAAATTTATCGTCACGTGCATAACAACTAAATAGACAAAAATGATATTCTTTTTCTTTCTAATGCAGCAGACGATTGGATATTATCACAAAAAAATAAATATCCCTTACGATTTTTTTATAAATATATATATATATTTTACATCAATTTTATACATTAATCGTCGCATTTATCATAAATATATATATATTTATTTTTTTTGGCATAAATTGCATACATTGACCGTTGTATTTAATTTGAATGTACTCCGTAGCGAAGCGCGGGTTTTCAGCTAGTCAGTAATAAAGAACGGACGTTTAAAGAACAGAATAGTGATGCGACATCGATAACAAAACATCGATGTTTTGAAACATCGATATCCAATATTAAAACATCGATGCTAATAAAACATCGCCCAAAAACCATCGATGTTTTTAAACATCGATGTTTTAGAACATCCATTTTTTAAAACTGTTTTAGTAATCTCTAACATTAATGTTACTTCCGTTAGTCGTGGGGGGAGGGGGTGATTTAATTTTACTCTCTGATTGGGCAGACACAAATGACAAAAACTTGGTTGCTTTAAACTACATTGATGACTCAAAATTCTCGTTGTAAATACCTCCATGTTTTGCCTTCAAATGTCCAGATAAATTCGTGGTATTGCCAGAAATTTTGAGGAACTTAAGGCAAATATTGCATTTCGCCAATTTGTCAGAGGTTTTGTAAAAATATTTCCAAACAGTACTTTTGGGAGGCATCTTACTAATAATATTAACGTCAACTTATATAAAACCAGAACAAAACAAAAACTTAAATGGATGCACTCGTGTATATACTATTTGTAAAATAAAACGCCATGGAAAGTTCTGGAGTGTCAGGAACATTCCAAGCGCTCTGATTGGTTCATTGGTTGTTAATTGCCATTTGTCTGTTTGCTAAGGAATCATCCCCCCTTTTGTATTCGTCCTTTTCAGAATTCAGACTTACATTTACTGAGTTTGAAAATTATGCTACGTGGTAATTTTTTTTATTACGGTACTTTTTCAGTAAAAAAAAAAAACATCGAGACAACGTAAAACATCGAGTACAAAACATCGATGTTAAAAAAACATCGGCTTCAATAAATCGATGTTTAAAACATCGATGTCGCATCCCTAGAACGGAATTCCCTTTTACTTAGATCAGGAGTGGCAAGACTTTTCCTGTGATAGTGCTCAAAAATTTAAAAAAACAATTTTCCGTCAGGTGCTGACTTCCCAGCTATTTTAGTAACAGGAAGGGAAATTTTTTATAACAGATTATAATTAATAATAACAAATTTGTTCTGTGCTATTGAACAGGGCAAAGTTAGATGAGATATAATATAAACAGAGGTTGTATAATATGAACAATGAAAAATTGGTGGAATTTTTCGCTGATCAGTTTCGGGTGTTAGATATTTTTTATTCGGAAAAACTCTTGCCGAATTAGAAACATCAGTCCATTTGTTTCTAAAATTCTGTTTTATAAATCTCATTTCCAAAGATTCTCATGCTTATAATAAAAAGAAGTCTGGCATAGCCGTTAGCTATCTTTTGTTTTATATGTTGTATATGTTTGAAGCAAATTAAATATCCAGTTTAGAAATTTTAAGTATCGACTATTTCATTTTCAGTATTTTTGTAACTGATGTCCGAAAACTGCTGAATTTCAGTAGTTTCCAGATCATTTCTAAAACTGATAATGTTTTTCTATCTATATAGAACTAGAATGGAAACCTTTTAACAGCATTTTAAGGTCCAACTAATTCCACTATGTCGAAATTCGACGCGAAATTCTTTTGGGTGCCATAGATTCGCCATTTTTGACTTAGAAAGATGATAATTTTTTTCTGAAACCATACTTCATTTTACTTGTATTTATTTCAAATCCTCTTTCCTTTGGCCTCAGATATTGGAAAATGATGAAGAAATTTTGCTTTGTGAAATGAAGGATCAGATGGGGCCCTTGAGTGGCGGATTATGCTTTTCAGGGGCCCGAAACGGAAATAAATTGGGAGCCCCGTGAAGATCCCGCCCGCGACGAAGCTTTCGTGAAAGGTCACGAAAGGGCGTGGACTTCGCTCTGAGAAGGGGGTAATAGCGGATCGCTATCTCTTGGTGTTGTGTGCGCAGTAAATGTGTAGATTATGTGTAAATAGTCAGGAATTTGTATATGTCCGTCACGATGTGTAATAAAGTAGTGTATCTTCAATGATTGTAATCATTTTACAACCCAAATAGGGAAGAATCAGCCGTGTTCCGGAACGGACACGCTAGGCCCCATCTGATGTTTTTAAATATTAGTTCACTTAGTTAAATACAAAAAAAGACATTTGAATTTTTTTTAACTTTTTATTTTTATAATCAGCACAATATAAAGAAAAAACATTTTTTTTAAAATACTGTTAAAAAAAATGTTATTAAGTTTAGTTGCTTAAGGTGCGAGCCGGAGGTCACTTCCTTTAATCCTTCAGAGGACGCGCCAATGTTTGGAACACCAGCAGGCGCGCGTTGCACAAAGTGCAACGTCTCTTTCAACCTTGATTATTCCTTTTGTAATAAACATTTTCTTTTGAAATTGAAAATCGTTATTCTGAGTTTTATGACAAGATACAAAATGTTGATAATATTGAGATATATTTATAATTAAAGTCCAAAGAATGCAGATACAATCGCCTTATTTCAAATCTGTCCGGTTTATTGGATCTGAGGACAACTTGTGAATTGATTCCTATTATGTCCAAAAACCTAAAAAACAATAAGATTGTCCATCTTCGGGATATGCGGAATACCGTGCAATAGCTGCACATTGGATCGACTCCATCAACTCCTGCTTCTGTCGTATTGTAATCCAGTATAATTGCTGGTTTACCACGGTTAAATCACGATTAACAAATGAATGGAAAGGAATACATGGATCCGAAAATCAGAGCTACATTAGAAAGGGTGTAGCTATAAATAGAAACTGCTTAGAACATCCAAACCGTACAAGTAAAAACAAACCCTTCAAACTTACGAAAATGTTGCACTTTATACACGGGCGCGCCCGTTGAAGGGTTAAGAGAGCCTCCGAATTGTACGTTCACATTTTTATTGCGTAATTTAAATATTTTATAATATTGCCACATTCCGAAGGTAACTACAAGTAGCAGCACAGTCAAATGGTTAAAGTACTGGACTGCTGACCGACAGGTCGTCGATTCGAATCCAGTCAGTAACCTCTGGTTTTACTTTCATTCTAATTTATGTTACCTTTCTCAAAATTTCGAGAAAGTTCCTGTGTATGTTAATATTCCTTATGTTCATTCTTTATGCTAATTTACCTTATTTCTAGAAAGTTCTTAAGTTGTATATAAGAGACTTCCCTCAGGCTAAGGCTATGTACACATGAGAGCGTTGCAACGCGCGTTAAAGCGCGCGTTAGAAAAACCGAATATGTACACTAGTAGCGTTAACGCCACGTTGACTGCCAGTATAGCTATGGAAGTTGAAGAGGCAGCATGTGTTTGGATTTTGTACCTTAGGTATAAAGAACGAAGACGAAGGCAAAGGAAATACTGGGTACATCCGATTTTAAATTACAGATTGACTCACGGTTCTTTTGTAACACTTTACCCGAATCTAAGAAAACATGAGCCCAAGTTTTTTAACTATTTAAGAATGTCGATTGCATCCTTTGACGAGTTATTAGAAATAGTTAAGGATGACCTGGTTCCTAGTGAGAACGTTGTAAGGTATAGCATTTCTCCAGAAGAAAAACTCGTGATCACATTGAGTAATGAAAACATTTTCTATATTATGTACCCTTTAAGTACCACATTATGAATTAATAAACGAAAACTCACGTAAATTTTTATTTATGTTAATTCAATACTAACTAACAAATAAATGTAAAAAAATTACCCACCTTCTTAAAATTTAACTAATTACCACTAGTTAAATGAAGTGGCACTTTAAAGTACCACCAGTATTATAGGGTTACAAAAATCTTCAAACTTTGAAAATTGATCAGAATGTTTAAAAAATTATATAATTATTTATTATGAAATGCAGAACAATTTTAAATATAATGAAAATTTAACTTTGATTATATTAAAAAAACAATTTTTTAAAATTTACACATAAAAAAAATTACATATGCTGCATTTTGAATGAAGTTTTGATTGAACTTTTCTTTGTGCACAAAGGTTGCAGATATCTCGATTTGACAGAAATGTTACACGAATTTTGTACTCTAACAGGGAGATTGATTCATGTTTTTCTGTATAGATTATGTATTAATTTACACATGCTATTTCCAGCATAGCAAAAAAGAGCCTATGCCACCACTTTCTTTTGATTTTCTGTCTCTGTCATAGATCAATCGTAGCATATCCGACTTATCAACACCACTAATGTGTGCGTTATGTGTGCAGTTACATTCAAAAAATATCATCTGTAGATAGAAAGTGGAGAGAAAATTTAAGGAAATGTAAATTTATAATGTACTCAGGGAATGTATATTTGTGGTTCTATATCAGAAAAATAATAAAATACAAAAATCATAAAATAAAAAATATACATTAGTATATTGGGCACTAATATCTTTCATGTAACACCAAACTCCCTATTTTAATTCAAACGTTTAAAAGATTTTAAAAATAATAACATTTGAAAATTTCGCATAAGTTCATTTTGAAAAATTCATGTATTTCATATATATCTTATTTATTCTGCACTTTGTAAAAAAATAGAAATATGCCTGTCAAAAAATAGTAGTCAACTGCCCCAGAGCGCGCGTTGCAACGCTCTCATGTGTACGGTCTAATTCAACACAAAGGAACTCGAGGCGCGACAGGCTATGCACGCATGAGAGCGTTGCAACGCGCGTTGATGAAATACAACTGATTAAATGCTTGCGTACACATACAACGCTCTCTTCTACTAGTTTGCAAGAATCATTTCACTAGGCCACTTGGAACAAACACAACATTTATTTTCTATTTACATCGGCGAACATTATTAGGTTTCGCCAACCTTCAAAACGGTGGTTCAGCTCGTTTATGTTACATCAATCAGACTATAGAACATCAGTTCAAAACACTTGAGATGCGCACATAGCGCCCTCTATAGCTCATTTCGCTTCACTCCCCACCTGAACTCATTAGAGTTCAATCACATACTAGGCATAAAATTTTAAAACTAACAAATTTGAAACAATAATACAGTTAGTAATGCAAGTGACAATTTAAAAAATATAAACACACTTTTACAGAAATAAATCTAACCAAAACACAATATACAAAATGATATCTAAATTAAAGTAATATAAATGAACAAATAGAGCATTATCTCAATTAATCAAGAATGTAAAGATTATTAAAGAAACACGCAAATTCAATGAAATAAAAATTATCAGTCACTAGAATCATTAAGTTCTAAAGGATATATAAGCTGCACTGGTCTTTTGAACAGTCCTTTGGCTGTTTTAACCACACAGGATCGAACATGGCCATCGCGTCCTAGGAGAACTTCACTTATAACTCCTAAGTTCCATAAAAACTTTGACTTACCAGTTCCTTCAAGCAAAACAACATCATTCACTTTCAGGTCTTTCTGAGTTACCGGAGTAACAAAGTGATGGGCAGTTCTAAGATCCAGTAAATATTGATCTTTCCACTTTAGCCAAATTTGCTTTAACATGTTTGACTGGTACTGCTTTCTTTTAGTCAAAGACTCCTTTGAGGAAGTTTTTTGCACTAACTTAGCAAAATTACAGGGGTATTCTATGTTCTTACGTCCAAAATGGAGAAAATGAAATGGAGTAAGAGGCTCAGGTTCGCAAGAATCGTTATAAACGTAGGTGAGAGGTCTTTGGTTCAGCACAATCTCTATCTCCGTCAGAACAGTCGAAAGTTCTTCAAATGTTAACAGCGCTCGTCCAAGGATTTTCTTGAGAGGCTCTTTAATGCTTCTCATCAGACGCTCGTAAAATCCTCCCCACCATGGGGCACGTTCAACTATAAATTTCCAAGTAATTCCCTCTGATGATATGAAATTCTTGAATTCCTCACAATCAAACGATAATCTAAATACACCCAAGACTGCAAATAAAACAAAACTCATACCTTAAAAATCCCCGAAAACGAAAGTGCTTCACTCATTTAAATTGGGCTTCCATTTTCTTCAGACAAATACAGTTCATTAACAACTTTTTCCAATTCCAGGGTATTCCCGGCCTCTTGCACCAAAGTTTGCAAGAATCATTTCACTAGGCCACTTGGAACAAACACAACATTTATTTTCTATTTACATCGGCGAACATTATTAGGTTTCGCCAACCTTCAAAACGGTGGTTCAGCTTGTTTATGTTACATCAATCAGACTATAGAACATCAGTTCAAAACACTTGAGATGCGCACATAGCGCCCTCTATAGCTCATTTCGCTTCAACTAGAGGCGCGTCACAACGCGCGTCTTGAGTGTTCCACGTAGATCGCGCGATTGTAGCGCGCCTCGAGTTCCTTTGTGTTGAATTAGACCGTACACATGAGAGCGTTACAACGCTCTCATGTGTACATAGCCTTAGGGCAGTTCATTAGTGTGATTGCATCCTGCTAATAAACTTCTTTGACCGTAACAGCGTGTTGGTTATTCAGTATATCTCACACTTCTACGGGGCAATATAAAACTATCATAAAGTAAATTGAACAGCAAAATCAGCAAAAATACAGCATTCCACAACGCACTCAAAAAGCGAATGGCTTAAAATAGGTACTGAAATAAGAATAATATAGAGCAGGGATCGGCACCAAGGTGCCCGCCGTTCCAATTTCGAATTTTTTAGATAATTGAACAACAAACGCTCGTACTTGTAATGAATAATTTTAGTAAAATAAAATTAAAAATAGCAAAACCGTAAAAGTCAAAAACTGAGCATCCTGATCTCTCGACAGCGTCGTTCTCCCTTTGCTTCTATGATAAGTATGATAAATGCGTTAAAAGATAAATTGTCGCTCTGGAAATCGCATATTGAGAAAGAAAATTTATCACATTTCCCAAATTTAGAATTGGAAAATTATTACGCTGGAAATGATACCACCTATTAGTTTGTCAAACGTTTTGATTCCTTATTGAAAGAATTTAATACCAAGAATTAATGCTTGTGAATATTTGTTTTCTAATATGAAATACTTCAAATCAAAGTACCGATCAAGCCCCACTGACACTTACTTGGACCAATGCCTGAGAACTGGGAATTCAACTTATGTGCCACATTACAACGAGTTGGCCGCAGATTCGCAATGTCAAATATTGCATTATCAATTTGTTTAGATTATTTTTTTTATTTAAAATTTGAATTTATGCATTAAAAATTTATGTCGCATTAATATTTTCATGTTTAAATATTACCCCTCCCCCCCTCCTCCTCTTCACCCAGTGGTGCCCGCAGAACTCCCGCATTTCTGAAATATGCCCTCCTAGTTAAAAAGGTTGCCGACCCCTGATATAGAGACAACAAGGACTTTGGGGCTCAGGTTAAATGTGTTGATGTCTGTCCATTTAGTGTTATATCCTTATCTATATATGCTGTTTCAGCATTTCCAAACATTTGTTAAATCATTATGCATGCGTTAGACCCCGATTCTACGAATTTCCAACTGAAATTGTATGTTTTTGCCTTCACAATTTACACAAAAGCGACTACCTAAATAAAAAAATTTAATATGTGTAAGTAGTAATTAGTGAGTAGTTAAATTATTTGGTTGATTTGGGAACTCCGGGGGCCCGAGGCTTGCGCCTCCACCGCCTGTGCGGAAATCCGCCACTGGTCTTCTCATTTACTCGGTTTCAATTATCGCTCTTGAGAAACAGTTAAAAATCGTCGTGCCTACGCAAAAAAGTACAACATGTAAAGAGAAAGAGAGAAGAACAAAGGATAAACTGTTTTCGTAGGATTCACTACCTATAAAAGGCGTTGTAGTTATGTTTTGTATCTGGCTGGACATCGTTAATTAGAAATTCAATAAACCAAATCCACTGCAACTGATAAAGAAGAAGATTGACTTATATGGGGATGACCGTGAATGGGGGTGATTTTCGTGGAAGACACTACAGGTATTCCTTTACGACCGAGATAGGGACCAAGATCATAGTCTTAAGTCAAGTTTCAAATTTTTTTTTTTTTTTTTTTTTTTTTTTTTTTGGGTGTGTGTGTGTGTGTATGCACATACATATATTTTTTTACTTTCATCCGTAATTTAAAATACATTGTATTTAGAAGACATAAATTATTCTTCGTCATCACTACTCATTATGTCAGTACAATCCATTGGTTCAGAATTTGCGACAGAAGATACATTGAAAAACTTTTTAACAAAGTTATCCAAGGTAATTTGAACAGTTTGTGTCTTCTTTTCCTTCTATATTGTCTGATAGCAGGCCAGATTTTCCTGAATACGATGATTTACACTTGTGAATCTTTCTTTATTTGGATCTATTGCTTCTAATTGTTGTAGTCTTTTAATATAATGAAAAGCTGAAGCCATTTCTGAAGCCAATGAAGGTTTATTTGATTTATCGTGTGGATATCGAAACTATTGCATCATAAATTTTTGCAGTATTGCAGAATATTGCATCATATTTTTTTAATAATTATCTACTACATATAGGTATGTACCGTTCATTCGAGGAACAGTAGTTTTGCGAACATTTTTTTTTCTAATTTAAAAATTTCAGTCGTAAGTGCAAGCGGTCGTAAGTCGAGGAATTCTATATAAGGAATGTATATAGAATTTGATCCTAACACTCACTAACCATGTTAGCTTCCCGTGAGGAGTAAAAGCGTAGAAAGGAAGGGAAGTGTTGTTTGTTTGCAGATTAATCTGATTGCGCTGATTATTAAAACTTAGCACAGGTCATTGATTTTTCCTTTTAGTGACATTGCTAATTTTTTACTTTTTCCTTTCTATTCATTACTTACCTCTAAAGTTGAGAAACACTTCCTGAATTTTATGATTCTCAAGTCGTCCATCTTTTTTTAAACCAATATATATTATAACATAGCAATTGTCCTCTTTGAAATACCGTCATTATTCCATCTTGATTAAAAGATTTTAACGCAAGTATTCTTGGATTCAAACAGGTACTTGGGACTCCGTTTAGAGTCATAGCTACGCTTAGAACATTTCTAACAGTTTAACTATCCTGCCCTCTAATCAGATGTAATCGAACCAAGCTGCAGGATTGAGGGAAGTGGTTCCTCTAGTTTTTAGCTCTTTCTACCTGACACAATAAGGGCCGGAGTCTGATTCTGCCCGGTGTAACCCCAATTTAAGCCAAGTAACCCCAGGGAGACATATACAGCTAAAGGGAGACATCTACAGCAAATATTTCTCTACGTAGCTCACAACGTAGAAAGGACATTGCCCAAAGCTGAGGAATCAGTATGGGTAACAAAGTTTTCTAGAAAATTTGTACATGGAGTTAGCACTGAGAATAATTTTAATTTGGGCTTGTTCCACCCCCCTCCCCCATGGGTGTTTGAAATATTTGCACATAAATGCGTCTCTTACTATCCCACTTTTCTACATTCCTCTAATCATTTGGTTGTTCTGTTATTTATAATTCCGTGTTACAATTCTACTTTTTCAAATTTACTCTCCCATAGGTCAGGCAGTTTTGCTCAATTTGTTTGTTTTTGTTTTACTTAAGCACTCAATTTCACATCCTCGTTCCTCTGACAGATAAACCCCTAACAAGTCTTCTATCTGAGACTCCCACGAAGTTCGTTTGGAAATTTTTCTTTATTCTCATGTTAATATCAAAGTGTTTTATGGTCTTCGCTGTTGTGAATTGTCCCTGGATAAAACTACATCCAACGCTCTCCGGCCTAATCAAGACCTAGATTTATTATTTCGAAACTAGTTGCCCTTCTAAATCTTTTTTTACTGACTGGTAGTTGATACGTCGGAGCAGTACACACTATCACAGAATGAGTGATGTAATCGTTGAAGGAGTAAATAGGGTTTGTTGAACCTATACTTTTTATTGTTTTAACACCTAGATCCGAGGGCCTGTAGTAACCTAGTGGTTAGCACACCGAGCTTCAGTACTGAGAAATCTCAGTTCGAGTTCCGACTAAATTCATTGAATGCTCGTGTCTACACCGGATAAGGACACGTTAAATCTGTGAGCCGGAAAGTGCCTCCGTGAGGTTTGTAGGTGTGGGAAGAGGATCCTAGGTACCTTATCTGTACCTTGGAACAAAAAGGCTAAACATTGAAATTTGAGAGATAAATGAAAAAGAAATAGAAATAAATATAATACTAGAATGTAGGCAAAAATTATGACTAAAATTGAAAAATAAAACTTGGAAAAATATTTATGCATAAACCATTAGAAAGATTTGTAAAAAGTTAGTAAGATTTGTAAACTGAAACTGATGTTCTCTGACACTTGATTATTAAAATGGACATTGGCCCTTTTTGTTACAAGGTGCATACACATTTTTTATATATATATATATATATATATATATATATATATATATATATATATATAATATATATATATATATATATATATATATATATATATATATATATATATATATATATATATATATATACCGTTGGTGTAAAAGTCTAACCTTTTCCCGGCAGAGTCTAATAGAAATATCCGTACATCAGGAGCTCATTTCATGTGACCTTCCTTGACAAAGTCTGTGAAAATTATGTTAAGACCCACGCAGGAAGCAATGTTGGCTCACCTGAATGGGGCTCCTATAATAAAGAAGCCAACAAATTCACGGTGTATCAATGGGCAAAAGTGCCTACCGCAATAAGAAAAAAAAAAGAACCTAGGTCCGATGAATTTATATTTTTACGTTATTTTCAAAGTTTTAAGTCCAGATATAGTGAGAGGAAATAAATGTAGAACAGCACTGCCTTAATATAATCACTATATCCGGCTTCATCTCTTATCGAATATGCATGCTAGCGTAAATTGTTATTAGTAACGCAATGAGTTTAATATATTAGCTGATGCCAGAAGAAAAGGGGCTTACTGTTGCGCAGTACAAATTCAAGCTATTATTATAACGTAATATAATTCCAGTATACAGCTTCATCACTTATTAACTATTCATGTTAGCATAAGTTGCTAATAGTAACAGTGATAATACATTAGCTGATACCACATAAAAAAATGGTATTACTGAACTAATATTTACATAGCCACTTCGGAACACATAGAATACTTACGGCACATATTGAAGATCACCGGTATCACTCATGGTTACTAAGGTGTTAGGGTACCCAGCTGAAAAATGTTACTAAAGGATCTAATATATCGTATTAGGGCAAATAAAGATAGCTGATCTAGAATTTGAGTCAAAAATGTGCCTTTCACTATAACATCTTGGTTAAAAAAAATAGACTTTCCTCCATTTGTATAAAAAAAAAAAATATTCGTAGCTAAAATCATTTAACACTCATTAATAGAGATGATATATCCTCAGATATTTTTATTCCATCAAGGGTAAAATAAGAGTATTTAAATTTTACAAATACAGTGGACGCTCGTTAATTCGAACTTTCGGTTAATTCGAACTAATCCAAAGGCCCCAAAAAACTTGTATTGGAGTCAATGTTAAAAATATCTCATTAATTCGAACTAAATTTTTATCACTTCGGTTAATTCGAACTAAAAATTTGACAAAAAAAATTCTTTTTCCTCGTTTAATAGAGAAAATACACACTGTATTTATTATTTTGTGTGTCAAAATTTTTTTTCTGTGTAAAGAGGCCCATGCCTGCATTCCTAGACTATTGCATGTCCGCTAAACGTTGGTAGCTATTGTCCTTATTAGTGCTAAACGGAAAAAGCAATTTTCCTTTATTCGGATCGATTTTCTTAGAATTTCAGTAAAACTAGTCTTTACTATAGATTCTAGGGAGCTGCGTCAGTAATAACTACAGTGCAGACAAGTTAATGTGGTCTAGTTTTTCTTCCTCATTGTGTGGTGTGAACGTGTAAAAATTCAGGATGTCTATACGTGGAAAGTACAAAACTCTAACTTTGAAAACAAAGGTAGAAATTTTAAAGAAAGTAGAGAATGGCAAAGTTAGAAGCTGACTATAGAATTAAAAAAAATGCCTTGTCAACTTATTTGAAAAACAAGGAGTCAATTCTAGATTCATGGGAAAAATCAAAATTTGCTAGAGGAAGGAAACGCATGGGAAATGCGTCCCAAGAAGTTCTAGAAAAAAACTCTACTGCTATGGTGTTAGAGCCAGGATGTTAGATCTCTAAATTTTCTGATAAATGGACCCCTAGTGCTGACGAAGGCTGATGAATAGGCAATTCGAATGGGTATTGAAGATTTTAAATGCAGTGATGGATGGCTTTCTCGATTTAAGTCAAGGCATAATATTTCTTATCAAACTGTATGTAGCCAAAGCTCTGATGTAATCAAAGACGTATGCACTAATTTCGGTAGGAAACTGCCAGGGCTTTTTTCTACTTACCTGCCGAAAGATATTTCTAATGCGGCCATAATGGTCAAAGCCATAATGGACTCTATTAAAACTCTGAAAGCATTTATTTAGATGGAACGTTCCTCTGAAAATTAATTGAAATGTTTACTTCAAATCGAGAAGCTGGCTGAACAATCTAGGCATCATAAACAGAACCAAACATCCATTTTACAGTTTTTCCCCAAAGTGTAATTCGTATTTTTAATAAAAGTTTACTTTATACTGCATATCTTCTGCTTCATTTTATGATTAATATAAGTCTGTATTGCTTTTTAATATGTTTAACTTTAGATAACATAGTATAATATATTTTCTGGGGTTATACATACTAGGAGAGTTTCTTCTTCAGTGATACACATTTAAAGTTATATATTTTCTCTTAACATCGGATAATTCGAACTTTTTTCTGAGAACCTTCGAGTTCGAATTAACGAGCGTCCACTGTATCTGAAATTTTTTTAAAAGGTAAATATTTTTTTTTGAATGTTTCAGATATAAAATTCTTTCGTAATTAATCAAAATAATAAAAGCCCTACAGATCTAGGCAGGTTGCTTACCAAGGTTGGAACAGACAGTCAAATCGAGACACTTTTGAAGATTAACAACTCTACTCCAATTTCTTTAAAGAAATTAGTTTTTACAAGCTTCAAAAGTGTGGTACAGACTTTGTTAGATCAAATGAAAGTCAACCCCTAACAATTTTTCTAACTCAATTTACTTCTTTCCATAGAATAAGAGTTATACATTAAAATCAATTATGCCAAGCTGCAAGGAAGTTTTAAAAATCATGGCATACGAAATACACTTTTAAGTGAAAATTAGTGTAAAACTAGTAAAAAATCAGTCATTTGGTTTAAAGCCGTTAAAGAACTGGTAACGAAGAAGCTATTGGAAAAAATTGGAAGTGTGTTGTGTTCAAGAATAAGAAAAACTTTTCACAAAGCAGACTTCAAAATGGGTTGATTCATTAGTTTGATTTTTTTTTAGTTTTGTTTTAAGTCTGCCCCAAATATGTACTGTGCCAACTAGACAAACTTACAAAATTAAACGATAAAAGTATAAACCCTGTTTTGTTAAAGGGTGCAGAAAAAAAAGCATGCAAAATTATCAGATACTTTGTCGCTGTAAAAGAAGAAGCGTAAAAGTTATGTGACGGGTTATTCCCATCGGAATTATAAAACGTCATGAAATGTATATAACATAAGGGAAGTAAAAACCCTTTTGTATTGTTTACTGGATGCTCTCAAAATGGGAGAAAACGGGCCTGGTGAGATGTTTGAGAACCGCCAACGTGTACAATAGTTATTCTCGGAAAAGAATTACGCTTAATTTACATATTAAATTTATTGGTTCCTCTTATAAGGTTTCATTCATCAAACACTCCCATCTCTTTCGGCTGAGTAACATCACGGTCGGCCTATTACTTTAGCCAACCATGTGTCCGCATGAATATCAGATCCACGAAAACCTAATTTCATCAAACGTTTCCGAGGAAATTACTTATTACTGGACTGTTACACGAGACTTTCAATTGTTTTTTTTCTTGATATTTACAGTTTTTAGTTTTCCTACCTTTAAAATTGACGATGTTTTGTATGAATTTTGTCTCATTTCCTTGTTCTAAATAGAAATCATTTCACGGAAACCACATCAAAAGCGAGTAAGTGATTCCCCCCCCCCCATAATTTAGACCACATACACATATATATAGTGTATAAATTTACATATCTTTCTTTTGCTGCCATATCAAATGAGCTGTAAAGTGAACTCTTAAATTTAAATAGTTGTTTCAATTTAAACAAGTAAAATCCCTAAAATTTTCAGTTATCCTTACGAAAACTGAAAGTAAATGTTAATGTTCAGGATTATTCTAGAGGATGTAGTCTAGCACAGGTAAAAACTGTTCCCCAACATCATTTCTAACTGCAAGATTCTGCATAGCATTGATAATTATGAGAAAGAAAACTTCCCGTCCAACAAAACACTAAAAATTAAGACAAAATTCGGCTGTTTACAGGGCATAGAAATCTGATTTTCAAATGTACTTAAATAACCGTTCTAAAGTGTTTCTGAAGTCTTCGGGAATCACTCCAGGAAAACATTTGAGCTTATTTTCCCCCCTTTACACCTTTAAAATTTCTTCATACGTTCTCCTACAATACTATCGTAATAAGACTTTAAAACTGGGAAAACGAAGCGATAGCTTTAATTGTTCTTTAATTATCCTCGCTATAGGTAGGATGGTTAGTTGACAACGTTACGGTCGACATTTACTGTAAACTTACAAATTCCCTGTGGATCTATTTTGATGCTATTTGTACATATAATCTTGTTTCAGTTCACTCCAAGAAGTGGGGGAAAATGGTCTTCGTAGTGCAGGGGTGTCAAACTCAAAGGCTACCTTGGGCCAAACAAACAAGGTTTAACTATAGGTGAGCCGCAAGAAAATATTAATAGAAACGTAGGTTTATTTACCTAATTACAGTATATTCAACATAAATATGCATTTTGTTTAATAGCAAAAAAAAAAAATAAAAAAAAGAGTACCATTAAAAAAACATTTAGCGAATTCTTCCTATTTTATAATTCTGCGTCGGTTATTTTACTATATATTATTGTGTGCCAATATATTGGCCGGGCCGCAAAAATGTTCGTCGCGGGCCGCATGCGGCCCGCGAGTTTGACACCCCTGTTGTAGTGGATATCCATTTACTTACTTACGTTTGGGAAAATGCGTTCAGAGAACTATGTTCCTAGAATTCAATGCGTATGCTTTATAAACATTCTAAGGCATACCAAGGAAGATTCCAGGTGATGTACTCCTGTAGGAGTTTAAAGATTCATTTTGTCCGAATATAGTAGTGAACGTCAGTCAGCGACCCCACTCTTGCTAGTCTTTTGCCTTCTTAATTTCAGAAACCTGTAACAGACTATCAATTCTCTTAAAATATTCGTACTACTACATGTATTAGTATAGCTTTAGAAGTTTTCTATGTTAAAGGTCTCCTGACAAACAGGGTCTGAGTAATTTGTAAATTTTGGGTTAAAGTGTATAAGCTAGAAACGCAAGTTTGTTTTAAAATTCAAAGCAACAAATATAAAAATAATCACGTTTTATAAAAGGCTTAAAATATTACAATTAGTTTGGGGAAACTTGTCAACAATATAATATTTACAGTTTCAGTTTATAAAATTACATTCAATATGAAATCGTAATTTAGTTAAAATAAAACGTAAATAAAAGATGTAAAATCAGTGTATATCATATCAGCGCGACGTTTCGGCAAACTGTCAGTCTCTAGGTATTAAATAAATACTCATTTTCTTTTACCCTTTTTTTTCTTTCGTTTACTTCTTTTTTTACGTTGTTGCGGTTGAGAATCTTTTACATCCGTACACTGGTCATCTTCAGATTCTTCATTGCCCATTGCCGTTTCAGTCTCGCCAACTGGTTTCGTTGATTCTCCCGAAGCAGCCTGGGAATTTTCACTGTGTGCTTCTCTCGATGAATCTAAATTTACCGTATCTGAAACTGAGGCAGCAAACATAGCTAAAGTTGATTGAAGCTTGATACGCCAAAAATTTTCTGCACTTTGACGCAACACATTTTCTGCCTTTTCTCTCGTTCTTTGTACGAATGTTTTGTCACGACTTGAATGCCTGTCATTTTTGACCATCGGGGAATTATTGTCATCGTGTTTATCTTTCTTTAACGTAGACTGTTGTTCGGTTACAATTTCTGAGGTAAAAATATCTGGACGAATTTGCATGGCTCGACTAAGAAAACCCTCAGTTATCAGATTCAAACGATGTTCTGTATTATCAGAGGTATTAGCGTACTTTGGTGACTGGGATTCTGAGGAATTTGACTCTCTACTTGAACCATATTCGGCCGGTAAACCTTTTTTGCGCTCTAAAGACTCGTTTTTCATAAAGGGCTTTTGTGCACTTTCGTCTTCCGAAGACGACCCTGAAGCAATTAAATCATCCTCGAGAAGTTCTGAATTGCTAGTTTTATCATCGGGGGAATTTATTTTTTTTCTTGATAACGGAGATTCGGAGGTAATCGACTCATTACTTGAATTTAACCCACATTCAACCAATAATGAATGGTTATCTTTAACAGCAGAATTCTTACACTGCTGTGAATTTTCGTCATCCGATGATTCTGAAAGAAACAAATCTTCCTCTAGCAAATTGCTAGTCTTATTCACATCATCATTGCTTTTATCTGAAAGTTTAAGAAACCTTCCATGTGTACCTTCATCCTCCTCCAAACGTTCATGAACAATCGGATCCGATCGAAAATGCAAAGTTTCAACTAATTTTTTGCTTAAACTAGAAGTTGATTCTGTATCTAAATGGTCACATTCTCTAGAAACTGTAGATTCAGTATCTGTGCAGGGTTTTTCAAATTCAAATGGTTGAGGTGATTTAGACAATATCGGATTCCCAACATTGGAGCATTCATTTTGCGTACCTCCTGGGGTGCGTATATTACTACGACTACAGAGTTCTTCTAAATATTTACGAGGTATAAACCTTAGAAGATATTCCATTATTGCTACTTTTTCATCCTCAATGCTAACTTCACCCGAAGAAGCATTGCTGGACATGCATAAATTTGATTCCGGCTTTTGAATAAACGCTTTTTCTTTTTCAACTTTTGAACCATTACTCTCGGTTTTAATATCTTGATCTCGAGCATTAAATTTTTTTTGTTGCTCTACAAGAAACTTAGTCGCATCACTATTTAAAAGTGCTGCATTATTTTGTCTTTCAAAACGGTTTACCATCCTTTCAACAGTTTTCTGAAAATCTAGCGGTTTCCTAAGAGTACTTTCCTCCAAAATTACCAGCGTAAATGGGTCACCAAATTTTCTGAGGAAAACAGCAGTTTCATTAAGTCTCGGCCATGATCCAACAGAGTGGAAGTATTGTATATCTTCATATTGTGCTAGACAGTTTCGAGCTGCTAAGAAGTAGTCATTTCCCTTCTTGAAACAGTAGACTGTCATTTCATATATAAATGATACTCGCTTCAGAAAGTTAAAAAAGTATCGATTGTTTTTTATTACGGGATAATTCCTGCAGTGGTCTATGAAGTTATTCTCTCTGTCCAGGCTTTTTTTAAGAATCTTGAAAATCGCATAGTATTCCTTACGAAACAAATATGATATAGTGCAGAGAGCCCAACGAATATCGTTGTTGAAGAAACGTTCTTCTGTTTCACGCACTTTAAGAGGAATTCGATAGAAAAAATTCAATTCGTTGATTACTTCGCAAGCAAATATAAAATGATAGCTATTATGAACTTGTATCGCTGCCATTATTAAGCATTCACAACAATTTAAAAAACATGCGTTTACCTCAAACAAATACTCATTAGTTTTAGCAGCCTTCTGAATTAAAAAAAAATTAAAACCCCTAGGTCGGAACCGTGCAAATGTATAACCTCTCCCTATCGTTTATATACTAACATTTTATCAATTTGGACAAAGAATCGAATTTGCAACCAATTTATCAATATTAAAAAAGAATCGATTTTTAAATTTATTAATTTATTTTGATAAAGTATATATTCACATTTTAGCAAACGTTATCTACTTCTAGAGCGCGACGGAATGCTTTGTCCTGCACTGTTCAACTTCCAGGACACGTTTAAATCCCGTGTCCGATCTACATATCAATAGACAAAATCTTTGAAGGGAACCTACGATTCATTATTTGTAAACCCAGGGAGGAAAATTATCACCCACTGGTTGACACATCGATCATTTAGCAAATCATAGGTCTATAACATTGCACTGATAGAATTGCAAAGAAACAACTTCTGCAGATAGCATGTACTCGGCAAAAGAGTGATTACGTAGAGCTATATGGCAGGAGCTCCTGACGTCACGGTGAGGCGATATTCACAAGGGGCTAGATTCTACCAGAAATTACTTGCATACTTACTTGTCACTGGATAGAGCCATTTAAAATTATATTAATGTTCTTCCTTTTTGTGGTATCTCATGCTGAATATTTCACGGAAAAAACATTAAATTTGTTATTAGTTACATGAACAGTTGACAGCAATTTACATTGATGTTTTGAAGTTAATAACTAACGAAAGAAAATAAAGATTTCCCTTCAATACTTTGACGTCATTTTGAACAGCCAATTAAAGTAGAGAGTCAGTAAGCCAAAGTGCTCTACCCATCTCTTTTGCCACCTTCAAGCATGCAGAGATAATCAGCACATATTATTTGTTAATATTTCTGTCCATACCTTATAAACATGTTTACAGCTCTTATGCTTGATGAGACTCTTCATTTGGGAAAAACAATTTCTCCCTGATTGGTTAATCAAACAAACTATCAGAACAATGAAGCAAAATATTTTTTTCTATTTGCGTTTTCAGTTCTAGACATCAAATTTCCAAAATCCTCCTTTTGAAATTCTAATCAATTAACAACAAATTTAATACTTTTTCCCGTGATAAAAGTCTTGCATAAGATATTGAGAAAGGGGAAAATATTTGAATAACGCCTTGAAAATCACTGCTCTTTCATCAATCAATGCAAGTGATTTTTGTTCGAAAGGCAGAATCCAGCTGACCATTGATCTTACCTACAACGAACGACAGGGTTCCAGGTATCCTATGCGTAAAAATTATAATAATAGCTTAACACTGAGTTTGCGCTATTGCGAAGCTTAATCCAAAATATAATTAGCCAGAAAGTCGTCGTATTGAATCTCATGAGATGATTCAATATGCATACATTCACACCATTGGTCTTCTAAAAAATTTGATTATTTGAAGATAAAATCATTCCAGATGAAACGATCAAATCAGATGAAAATCTAAATAAAGTTTACTGTTTGAGCAAAATAAAAAGAAACCGGATAGTTCATTAAGAAACTATGCATCGTTCAGATCCCGTTTATCATACGAGAGATACAACGATCTGTTTAAAACATCAGATTTATTTAAAAGTTGCCATCAAATTATATTACTATAATTAAATTTAATTCAGAATTGAAAGATTTTCAAAGATTTTCAATATGCCACACTATAATTTTCATAATGCAAAAAGAATACGATAGTTTTGCCTTACAGAATAAAGTGGAAAATTAGAAAAAAAAACACGTAATTCCTATTTACTAATAGAATTAAAAATTTTATTAACAGAGAAAAACTTTGAATGAAACTTATATGAAATAATTTCTTTGGGCTGAATTACTTTTATCTATATAGTATATAAAACACATCCGTAACTAACTGACTGACAGACAATGCACAGACCAAACCGCTGGACCTAAAGGGCTGAAATTTTGCATGGTCATTCTTCTTATAGTATAGGGGTGCAGTAAGAAAGATTTTAAAAAAATTCTTCTTAGATTTTTTTAAAATTAAATTTTCAAGCTGATTTTGTAACTTTTTTCTAGTTTGCATTTAAAACAATAATCTGAGAGATATAAAATTTATATCATGAGAAAGATCCTAAAAATTCCTTTAAAATGAAATGTTTTTCGAACCTATACCTCCATTTTCTGATTGATGGTGAATTTTAAAAGATTAATTTTTAGAATTTAATTTATTAAATGCTAATTCACGTGATTTCTTTTTCTGGTACTTTAAATTAATTTATCGTCACGTGCATAAGGGCCTGTTCACATAGGAGTCCGTTGCGTTGCGTTAAGGAAAAGATGACGTTGAGACGAAAACAAAGCAATCATAGGCATTAAAAATTTCATTGCTAATCGTTTGGAGTCCTATGATTGGTATATTTTCGTCTCAACGTCATCTTTTCCTTAACGCAACGCAACGGACTCCTATGTGAACAGGCCCTTACGATAAAATAGACAAAAAATATTTTTTTTCTTGCTAATGCGGCAGACGATTGGACATCATCCAAAAAAATATTAAAATACAGTAAGATTTGTTCCTCAAACTGTACTATATTAACTGTACTATATTCTTTAGTGTGTTCTATTAGATTTAATTTGAATATCTTCTTCTACATTATTTTGTCTATAAAAATATCCGTTGCGATTTTTTTATAAATATATATATATATATATATATATTTTTTTTTGCACCAATTGCATACATTGATCATTGTATTTAATTTGAATGTATTCTGTAGCGAAATTCGGGTATTCAGCTAGTAGTAAATAAAACAAGTCCTTACCAACAAGAATTTGGGTATTTATATTAAACATAAAAAATAAACCACTATGTCAAAATAGTTAACAATTAAGCAATTATACAAGGTGTAAATGACTACTTTATTGTTATTTTTAATAAAATATATTTGGGTCTTCACATTCTTGAAGCATTATTTGACAGATGGGTTCCTCTCAGGAATTGTCTGGGGAACATCCTTGGAATAGTACGGGAGATTAGAAAAGACTTTATTAACCTTTAGCTTACGGGGCCCATTTTTCCGATTCCATCTTTAGAATGGGAAATTTCATACCCCCGTTGCAAGAACGGCAATTAAGGGGTTATATGTATGTATGAATGTATATATATATATATATATATATGTGTGTGTGTGTGTATATATATATATATATATATATATATATATGTGTGTGTGTGTGTGTGTGTATATATATATATATATATATATAATTATGTATATGTATATATGTAATGAGCTGTACATCACGTAGTGGAGGAGATGATACACCGAAGATTCGCGGGCGCGATTCAACACTTTTGTAGTCGAGGTAGAGGGATGAGAAGAGACATGAGGAACACTAAGTCAGACATAGTGTAATCCGCACATAGGGGAGGAAAAACCCACAGAGATATGAGGCATTCAAGGGACGCACAGAACAGAGATGCGATGCATATTATTTTATTCCGGATTATAATGTAGACAAATATTATTCATCAAAACACAGGTACCGTGACAACTGGACATACACAATAGCAACGCCACCGGTCCCTGCCGGGGCGCATTCAGAAGTCAGATTTTACATCGTTATATCGGACAGCACCGGAGCAGCGCGAAAACAGAACAAGGTTAATAAGAGAGGCAAAGAAGCAGACTAGGACGACACCAGGACAAGACATAGACATACAGTAAAGAGCACGCCGAAAACTTTTGCAAAAGATTATAAAGTGCAGGGACGCTGACCGCGGGGAAACCTTTTAATTGGCTAGAATTGGGCATCTGACTTGATTATATAAGGGGTCGCATGATCTTCCGAAAAGCGCACCGTGGCGAAAACAACACGTGGTGCTGATTCATGTTTACAAATATCTTTAACGCGCGTGCACTAAGGGGTAATATGGATGGTTAGTTCGTTAATTCCTAGGTCGCAATTAGAAGAAAGGGGCTGTACTTTATTGAGAGGAAACAAGGATAGTTTTAAATACGCATTAGATATATAATGGTGGGCTATTATTATCATATATATATATATATTTATATATATAGTTGGCTCTCTGTTTAACGACGCTCTACTTAACGACGATCTCTATTTAAACACGATATTTCCCAGTCCCGGTCCCTACGACGTAAAAAAATTCTATTTAAAGACGACGTTGTTTCTGTTTAACGACGAATTTTTTTACATGATAAACTTTTCCTTCAACATTTTATGTGGAGGAGGGGAACCTTCTGTGGGGCAAAAATGTTTGGTTTCAATAACAGACCTGGAATTTCCTTGATGTTTGCAATGTTGCAGTCATAGACTTGTTGCAGTTGGAAAAACGGAGGGGGGGGGGGTATTACTGTTTCACGGAAGATCGAATATTCTTCCTTGGGGCTCTTAGTGCGGGAGCTAAATCACTCTATTGTCCCTACCATCTGTTGTCGTGTGACTTACGAACTGTCCAATTGCAGCCTTCTCTCACTCCTTCCGGGAAGCAGATGTTCATATTTAGAGAATTCATGGTTGTATGTAGGAGCTCATTCCAGTAGGAATACGAGGTGAGCAGAGCAAAATGGCATCAAAGCGAAAGCATCTTACGCTACAAGAAAAGGTGAAAATTATTGAAGACTGAGAAGAAAGTGTTGGAATAACAAAAGTCCAATTCGAAAGACAATTTCAGCTACCCGAGTCTACTCTCAAAGATATTTTACCAAGCAAAGATTAAAATTCTTGAAGCAGCACAAAAATTTGGTTTGGGATCCAAATCCAAACGGATGAAAATTCAATGTGGCTGATCAGAAGAGTTTAATAAGGCAGTCCTGCAATGGTTTCATGAAACATAAGCATCTAACATTCCCACTTCCGGAGTGATTTTTTAAAAAAGTGCTATTGTTCTGGCAGAAAAGTTTGGAACGCAAAATTTTCAGGCTTCGGCTGGTTGGCTAGTAAAGTTCAAAGAAAGGTATGGGCTTGCATTTAAAAGCATATTTGGTGAAAGTGGCTCCGTAGATAAAAAAAAAAATAATGGAAGAATGCAAAATAGTGCTGAAGGGGATATTAGATGGACATGAGAAGAACATATTCAATGCAGATGAGACAGGCCTATTCTACAATATGGTGCCTAATAAAACTTTAACGTAAATGGGCGAAAAGTACTTTGGTGGAAAACACAGTAAGGAACGATTGACTGCTTCACTGTGCACTAATTCGAATGGATCTGAGAAATTTCCACCACTAGTTATAGGTAAATCAAAGCAACCAAGGTGTTTTAAGAATATCACCAGGAAACCTTGTGAGTACCGGAATAATAATAAAGCGTGGATGGCATCACAAATTTTTATTGACTGGATTAGAAAATTTTATGCAAAAATGCATCAAGAAAAGAGAAAAATTTTACTTTTAATCGACCGTTGCACTGCACATACTCCAAATATCCCTGGACTTACAAATTTGACTATTCATTTCTTACCAGCTAATTGCACTAGCAAGTTGCAGTCATTAGACCTGGGTATCATTCGCAGTGTGAAAGCATACTAAAAAAAGTCTTTAATTAGGAAATTAATAAACAATTCGGCTGACAGTATAAAATTAGAAAATTTACGATCTTGGAAGCAATGCCCATGATAACATCAGCATGGAAAGTAGTTTCTTCATCCACAATAAAAAAGTGCTTTCGCATTGCTGGAATTCACAAAGATATTTTTGTGGAACTGCAAAGTACGGATGTAGAAATCAACGAAGGTGACATTACCCATGAAGAATGGAGAAGTCTTGTTGAAGATGAGGATGTTTCAATTCAAGGTTTCTACAATTGTGATGAATCTGTTTTAACAACAGATTACAGAAATGTAGAACAAATTTATGAAGATATAGTAAATGAAAACACAGTGTCAGACGAAGAAGGTGAAGTTGAAGACACGGAAACGAGACACTGCCACTGTCTTACACAGATGCAACTTCTGCTCTAGATGTTCTCCGACGCTATATTACATCGAATATGTCGAATATGGAAGATGACACATTTAACATTTTAGAAAATCTGGAAAAGAGAATAACGAAAACAAGGCAAAAAATGAAGCAAACAACATTTTTTTACTTTTTAAACCTAATTTATTGTATTGTTTGCACTCTTTTTTCAATGTAATTTAAAATAACTTTTTGTGAATATAATAATAATGATAATAAAAATAACATTTTTAAACACGCCAATATATTAAGAAATATGTTGACAGTCCTAAGCCCGTAAAGTGTGAAGGGAAATATTATTTTTTCCCAAATTCTGTTTAACGGCGATCTCTACTTAAGGACGATTTTTCCCGGTTCCTTGAAAGACGTTAAACAGAGAGCCAACTGTATATACAGTGGAATCTCGATCTATCGTTTTTCAAGGGACCGACTAAACTGAACGATAAATGCGGGTTGAAATGCGAGATAAGAACGATAGATGCGGGAACGTAACAAAGCATTATGATCATCGGAACTGGGTGAAATAAACAATACATACCGGAAAACGATCGATCCAGATTCCACTGTATATACACAGGTGGTTATCAAAATAATGGAAACATCTATCATTATTAGTGGTGTTTATGAATGTGCTTCGCATTCCTTAAAAAACCTTAAAATTCCTTAAAAGTCTGGCCCCCGGTATTTTTTTATATAATATAGTGTAAGTATTATTCTACTATCTGGTAGCAGTAATGAAGCTAAGGACATCATGCTTTTGGGGAGAACAGCGTAAAATGTCAAACCTTGCAGACCTTGTGAAAAGGGCATATTGTTGGAGCGCGTTTAAATTGGAGTATCTGTTACTGCAACCCCCAGGCTAATGGGTGTTTTCCGAGCTATGGTATCGAAAGTCATGATAGCATACATAGTGCACGGAAAAACATACTTTGCCAAACAGTATAGTGGACGAAAGGGAGAGCTGAGTGAAAGAGACGGACGAGGTATTGAAGCGGATTGGGACACGAAGAAAGACAACAACTGCAACCAAAATGACCGAAGAGCTCCATCGGCATCTGCATGTTCTGGTATCAACCATTAGAGGTAGAAGGGAACTTTACAAACAAAGCCTTTCCTGAAGAGTAGTTATTTCCAAGCCACTTGTAATAGATGCCAATACAAAATATCGTCCACAGTGGTGCCACGAGCGCAAATCCTGGTCGAGTAATATGTCGAAAAATGGCATATGGTCCGACGAATCATTGTTCACATTGTTCCTCGCAACAGGACGTGCGTATGTCTGGAGAACACCTACACAAGTGTAAGATTCTGACTGTCTCATCTCAACTGTCAGTCATGGAGGTCACTGTCAGTCATCTATCAGGGTTTAGGATGGCATCTCATAGTTTTCTTCAGGCCCTATTGTAACCCTGAAAGGGAGATTGAATGGGAAGGACTATGTCGAAATTTTAGCTCACTAGTCCATCCTATGATGCAAACATTGTTTCTTGCAGGAAATGGCGTTCTCCGGTATGAAAATGCCCTTATACCTACAGCTAAATCTATCAAGTATTGGTTTGAAGAGCATGAAAAAGAAGTCAAATATCTTATCTTGCCCTGTACAATCCCTTCGACTATAAATCATCCAACCACTGTGATCTGTATAAGTGGATAGATAAAGATATCGATATCCACCACAGCGTCTCTGCAGGAACTTTCATGATATTTCCCTGAAGTATGGTATAATATATTCTTAACCACTATTTACGCACGACTTGTATAATCCAATTCCAAGGTGAAGCAGGTTGTATTACATGACAAAGGTGATCCTGCCCCGTATAAATAAAGGTTTTCATGATGTGTCTAAGTGTCTACGTCATTTTGATAACCACCCGTGTATATATATATATATATATATATATATATATATATTCTTTGGCCCATACTCTTGGGATATGTGCTATCCCATCCCGTAAGGAAAAGGTTAAGGAATCTACAGACGTACGATCATGCTACGTTTAATACAGTTTACTCGTAGCTTCATTCCGAGAAACCAGTTCAAATATTACTTTTAAAAAATATTACTTCTGTCCAACACTAATATCTTTATCTATCAGCAATTTACTTCAAAACTACACTGCTGGCCACCCAAATTGCAACACCAAGAAAGACAAGAGATATCACAACAAAATTTATTTTGTAGATAACATGTTGACCAAGTATCAAATGATTAAATTTATAGACTTCTGTGAAGTGTGGTTCCTGCCAAAATCAGTAGCCAGAGTAGCCATCATTGTTGGAGATCACCGCTGCCACACGCCTCGGCATTGATTCAAAGAGACTTTGGATGAGTTCTTGGGGTACAGCAGAAAAAGCAGCTTCCACACGTTGCCAAAGTTGATCTGCTGTGGCAGCTGGGGATGGAATCTGGGTCAATCGTAGAGCAACCATGGACCACATGTTTTCTATCGGTGAAAGATCCGGAGAGCGAGGCGGCCAGGGAAGTAATTCAATCTGGCGATTGACGAAGAACCGTTGGACAATGCGTGCCACGTGTGGTCGCGCATTATTCTGTTGAAATATGGCTGTGGGCAAGCCCTGGAGGTAAGGAAGGACAACTGGCTCCAACACCTCGGAGATGTAGCGCTGGCTGTTTAAAGTACCGGCAATGCGTACTAGAGGTGTGCGAGAGTGATATCCAATACCGCCCCATACCATAATACCCGGTGCAGGACCAGTGTGGCGGTGCATAACGCAGCTGTTCAGAATCCTCTCTTCACGGTGTCTCCAAACTCGAATGCGACCATCGTGGTGTTGCAGACAGAAGCGTGACTCGTCAGTAAAGACAGTTTCATTCCATTCTGCTGTCCACATCCTTCTGTCATCGCACCACTGGCGGCGGAGACGGCTGTGGCTCTGTGTCAAGGGTAGACAAAGCAATGGACGTCTTGCGGACAGACCACTCTGCTGTAAACGGCGTCGAATGGTACACGCAGACACTGGATGATGCGTTACAGACTGCATGTGCTGTGCTATGGTTCGTGATGTGACTGAGCGATCCGTCACTGCCATGCGCACAATTTGCCTGTCATCACGTGAAGTGGTGCGCTGAGGTGGATGCGATCGAACACGCCGGTCCGTCGTACCCTCCTGCATCCAGCGATCACATATCCGCATTACAGTTGTTTGGTTTCGTCCAACACGACTACCGATTTCCCTGAAAGATAATCCACAATCTCGATAGGCCACTATCCTTCCTCTGTCGAACTCGGATACTTGATCAAAAGATGATCGCTGTTTTCGACGAGGCATAATTGATCGTTTTTTTGAAAAACCACAAGAAAAACACAATTGCCGAACTTGAAATCGTCGAAATCTCCAAGCCTTAAATAGCGCTTTGAAATGGCGCCACAGGCGCGCGTGATGTGCGTCTGCGCTGAAATTCTAATTATTTGCATATTTCACCTCCGCTAATGCATGTTGTAAATTTCATGTTATTTGCATGTTTCCTTCAGGGTGTTGCATTTACAGTGGCCAGCAGTGTAGTAGAAAAATCACCACTGGAATAAATAATATCAAATGGAAATAGGTATCCCCATTCCAAAGGCCAGTTTATTTAAAAAATTTTACTTTGCCATTCCAAAATCTTTGTCAACTAATAACTGAAAACTAGTGAAAAAAACTCAGAAAAATTGGGTTTAGAATCAATCATTTGAAAGGGAAATTTAGCATATTTAATCCTAGGTTGATGAATTAAATTCTAAGAGCTGAACTGTCAGCCCATCCATTGTTATTTCTATAAAAACAAAGTATTATTTCCGTGAAAAGATTTAACTAGAATTTAGACCACTGATGTAGACAGAGAGGAAGTCTCATATGGGTCGTTCATATATTATTACAACTTTATTATCCAAAATCGGACCCTTCCCGAGAGTTTTTTCAAGCTACATCATACATTTGGATATAATTACCAAGCTTCGTTAGTAAATTATATTGGAAGTATTTTTCTCCAATTCTGCTGGTACTTTTGCTTTTTGACATTTGCCCAAACATTATGAAAATTGTTGGTTCCTTGTCATGGGAGCACCGTATGAACGAACCAACATCGCCCCCTGGCGTCACCTCACTTTAAACCGAGCACCCCACGGGGTGGCATTGGGGGTAGCGCTCATACCCTCCTCCTTCCCCCTATAAACCACTCGGAGAGACTCTCCAATGTACAGAATTGACGCTCCCATATCTGGATCGGACACGAGGGCATTGAATGGCGCTTGTCAGTTTTCGATCCGAGCACCCCAGTATCGAAAGCCGACGGCCTAACCCCTAGGATGCCCTTATCTCTATATTCAAAATTTAGATTTGATATTATTAGGGAGTTAACTTTAAACTGTTCCTTACGGGGTGGGTTATCATGTATCCCAAGAATGCGGGCGCAAGAATGAATGTATATACATACATGCACACATATATAGTATATACAGTCGAACCTCCATATATCGAAGTAGCAAATTGCGCGAAAAAAATTCGATATATAGAAATTTCGATATATAGAATTGAGCTTAGTCTTATCATAATTCTCCTAAAAAAAAATTAAAGCTAATTTTTGTATACGAAACTCCATTTCTAATTTATATGCGAATCCTATTAAATGAAAGTTAATAACTAAAAAGTGAATTAATATAAAAGATTTATTGATTACTACATATCTTTAAAAAAACAATAATGCAGACAGTGGTTACAATGATCACAGTTACATTCTTTAAAAAAAACTACGAATATCTTGCTGAACAGTTAGTTTTGCGGAAAGTTCAAAGAAATGTTCGTATTTATTCAGTCCACTAAAAACTTTATCAGGGACATTTTCTGCGAATTAAAGTCCACGACGTATTGTTTCAAATGCCAAAAATTGGGAGATTTTATTCTAAAGTGGAATAAAATCTCCCAATTTGTCTTGAAAAAAATTTCGATATATAGAGATTTTTTCGATATATAGAGACAATTTTTCTATGTAATGAACATGGAGATTTGCTAAGAGTTCGATATATAGAAAATTTCGATATAGGGAAGTTCGATATATGGAGGTTCGACTGTATAACCCCCTGAATGGCCGTTCTTACAAAGGGGTATGAAATTTCCCGTTCTATAGAGGGAATCGGAAAATGGGCCCTGTAAGCTAAAGGTTAATTTGAAACGGCTAGATATTTTTTATATTTATAAAAAGAGAATCATACTCTTTTGAACATCTCTCGGAAACTGTTTAGACCGGTTCTAATTAAAACCAAATATAAATGCGATCGATGAAAAGTGTTTTAATATTTACTCGTCCCCGAATGAGATACGGAAGGAACAAGCCACTATATCACTTTAGTTCACCCTTGTTGCACATCATCTGCCGTAAATTTTCCCTCAAGGGTTGCCATCCAGTTAAGAACGGTATGGTCCAGTGCACGAACGGAATGCAAAAAGTTCAAGTTCGAAACGGGTAGGTTGGGTGCAAGAGACGGGGTAAGATTATGTCATAAGACTCGTGGAGGCCATTCGTCATGCTAAGCAAATAATTTCATCTTCGCGATGGTGCGGAAAACTGATTATACTGAAAATGAAATTGGCTGGTTGGGTTACTTCAACTCTTACTTTCCTTTGTTTGCTAAACAAGTAGGTTACTGAACATTCTGAATATGTACCTTAGTTTTAATAATTCTTACAGATAGGAATAGCATTATATAGTAAGTTAAATAAATAAAGGAATAAATAGATAAATACGGTGAAACTTATCTAGCCGGCTACCCTAATTCGACAACCGCCCGTCTAAGCGGACATATTTTGTTCAGAACCGATTAAACACACCATAGAGCCAATGTTATTTTTACCCCTATACAGCGGCCGCCGGGCTTCCTGGACAGCATACAACATGAATATCTCTGAATTCGCTGAAACCCCCTTTCTCCTGGCCACTTTCTTAGAAATTCTCCCATCCAGATTCGCAGAAGGAACTATTTGATTTCCCATTTTTAGAAATAGAACCTGATGAAATGGGACGAATCAATACTATGTAAAACGCATTGTTTCCAAATACCGGCTAATAGGCAGTTCCCTAGGAGTATGGGTGCTAAGAGAACCGATTCGCCCAGTTCTTGGAATTTGTAGTCACATTATTTTCATCGAGGCTAAACTGGTGTTTTGCAATTTCTGTGCAAACGACCATCAAAAATTCATGTTTTTGTCGCTTTAATGCCCGTATCACACTAAAGATTTAGCACAAGCTTTTAGCGCAACTGTTTCACTAAACCTGTTTTACCTGCAACTGTTGCACTAAAATACTGTGTGATAGAGTGTTTTTCTATGAATCTTTAACTGCAACTTTTCCCATTCTACATGGGAAAAGTTTCACGAAAAGCTTGTGTTGCACATAATTGTCCAATAGCAGGGCAGGTTTTTGGCTCACGTGACTCGCGATCGAGCAAGGAATAAAATATGGCCGCCAACACGGATCCGTGGACTAAAGAAGAAATTTTAAATTATTTCATCGACGAAGTTACTTTTCGTGAAATCTGTGGAACCACAGTGATTACTATTACAAGAAAAGGATGTTAAAGCGGTTGACTTGTAAAGAGATAGGGGAGATAATGAGTGAGAAATGGCCTCATTACCAATCTTCTTTTACTAGCGGTAAGTAAGATTTTGCATGTCTTTTATACATTTCTTATCCGTAACAACTTAATAATTATTTATAGTATTGCCACGTTTGATATAATTTCAAAATAATTCTATTTAATTGTGGATCTTTCGGAACTTTTCGGATCATTGATATGGATTCATATCAATTGTCATTTTTATCGCCAAACTTCGCCAATGTTTGTCAACAGAAATAATCTTCGTGCATAGGATATTGCACTGAAACAAGTTACAATTTTTTTTTCTGTATTCGGAAAACAATCAATCAGAATTTTTAATCATGTAGTAATAACTTCTTATTTAACAAAGTTAATTGTATTGAAAGCCATTAATAGTCTACCCTGCTTTATCATTATTGTTCAATAATGCAAGAGATATTTTTAATGCTAAGATTTTAAGTATTGTGGTTGCATTGATTTACTGTACTGACACTAGTATTTATGGTAAGCTAAATTTACGAACTTATGAATCACTTATGATAGTAAACATTCAGTTTACATGCAACTGAATAACAACAATAATAACACTTACATTTTTGTTTAAATTTTTGAACAAAAATAAATAAATTTCATTTTGTGTTTAAAGTTTTGTTAAAGAAATAAAACATTCTTAAAATTTGAGAGTTTTATAATTTGTGTTTTGAAAGAGAAAAATGTTTAATTTAAAATTTTGTTACGAGTGCTTTAAAAAAAAGAAAAAAAAATATTTTATTTATAATTATATATATAAAATTAAGTACTATTTTATATTAGAATAATGTTTTATATTAGTTTATATATAATGTGTAATATGTATTGGTGTTTAAGTTGTATTAAATCTGTAAATATTTATCATCAGCAATAAGTTGACAATTTTGAAAATATTGGATATATATCAAAATATCGGATATTTTCGATATTTTGGAACCCTGATCACAGCTCTCATTTTTTAATTTATTATTACATTTCAATATTCCATTTTAATGTCTATTTTTTACAGGATACAGAAAGTGAATTTGGGGAATTTACCCAAGAATCGGTTACTGCAGTCAATGAAAATGCAGTAATGAATAGCCCCCAGACCAATAAAAGGAAAGTGATGGAAACTTCATTAATTCCCCCTAAAAAAAAGGGGGGAAAGTGTGGATAAGCAAATATCCAGCACGTTGGAGCAAGTCAAGAAATTAATGGCATCTATAAATGAGGATAAAGACAATGTCGATGATGCCTTTTTTAATTATCTGAGATGTACATTTAAAAGTTTAAAAGATGTAAACTTAAAAGAAAAGGCAAGAGTTGAAATCCAAGGTGTTATCAATAAATATTGCATGCTAGACTTGAATAATAAATAATTTTTTAATAATAATAAATAATTTTTTAAATAAATTTTTTACTTCATGTTTCATTTCATTGATTTCATTGACCATAATTTAATTTTACAAATAGCTGGTATGTTGCATATAACTGGTATTTATAGGTATTTTGGCATTTGAAAAATATATAGCAGTAGCATACAGCTCAGATTCAAAAAATTATAATAACTGAGAAAAAGTAATAAGAAATTATTTTCCATTTATTTATTTATGATACTATTCCAAAATTTATTGATATATCTGAGAGTTAACCTTTTCGTAGATGTCCATTTTTTTAATATTGTGTTAGTATTTTATGTAATGTAATTATTCTAATATTTTGAATATGAGCTGTACTAAAATCTGAATGTAATTTATCTGAATTTTTTTTTATTTCACACTTTTTTGTGCTAAGAATGTTGCTAGAAACTAATCTTTCCATTTGTACCACAAAAGATCAGATCCATATGGGTAACCCAATTTATATGGGTACAGAAAAAAGAAATCAAATTATTTTGGTACTTGGCAAAGTTATGTTCTAACATAAAATAATAATGGTCGTTCTAACCCCTCTTTTGAGACTAAGTTTTCGTATGCTGTTTTCATAATTGAAACCAGTGTAGTTATTATTTACAAGTTATACAGAACAAAAAAATTTTCAATCTTAACTTTGAACAAGGTACATTTATTAAAAATTAAATTCAATGTAAATTGCACATTTGCTCTTGCCATGGAACAGGTTCCACATTCTATTGAAGTCAGCCTTGCATTCAATGAAAATTGCCTTGCATACTAGTGGCAAGATTCCAGAAATGGTGTTTTGAGCAATGCGAAAGTGAAAACTTAATGATTGCCATGTTTCACCTGAAAAATAAAGATAAATACTGTCAGTAAAGAATCAGACACAGGTAATGCTTAAAAGAAAAACATTTTAGCAATTCTCTTTTAATGATCCATAGGTGTATTTTTTCATCTAAAGATTTGTCATAGTAATTTTGTTCAAAACAGAATAGTACAGAAAACATAAACAATAAAACATCAGTTTCTAATGTGCCTAACATGCCAAATCTAACATCGTAATTACAGTAGGCTCTCTGTAATCGACACAGCTTGGGACCAATGCTAGTGTGGATTATAGGTCATTCTATTGTTTATGTTTTGAAAATTGTAAGTAAAACCAATCAACAGTTTTTTTTACAATTAATGACAAATTAAAATAACAGAAATATTATAATAAATATTGTACAATGATTTTATTTGAATTTATTTAAATATACAATTAATGATTTTTAAAAAAATGTCACAATATATATTTTTACATGCTAGCTATTGAATTGTCAATGATTGGCATTGAAACTTAACATCAAATTTCAATGTTTACATCTGTTATGATGTGTGGATTATAGGTGCTTGCGAATTAAAGAGAGTCTACTATATTATATTAATTAACTATCAAATATAATATTTTCAATTTTTGCACAGTAAGCACCCACATAATAAAATGTTTATTTTAATGCAAATACATTTGTCAATTTCATGATTATAGATTTTGTGTGACCAACTTGGTCACTTCTGGGGTAATTATCGATCAGCAACAAATTTGATTAAAATAGATTGCCATAATATATATTATATAAATCAAAGTATTAAAACCGAAATACACTAGAATATGTAAAAGTACATGTGTATGTTAGTATCGACCATATTTATACTACCTAAAATAATTAATCCTACTTATACTTTATTGTATGCGACTGTGTTTATATTCTACAGTCCTGCCCATCATATTCATTAAATCATGATAATGATAATCTTGTACTAGTCTTTAATATCAATATTAAGATTTTAAAAAAAAGCAATGTTTATAAAAAGTCTATATCTTTACCTGTAGCTAAATATCTGAGAGTGAGTGCCAAACGTTCACCAGGAGGAATACTGTGTCTCATTTGTGTATTTCTTTTTTGTATCAAAGGTAATACTTTTTCAAGCAAATACTCAAAAGATGCTGTATCCATCCTAATCCACCTTCTATAGCCTTCAGTATCCTAGTATTAAAAAAATAAGATATGTTTAATTTTTCATAATTGTATTTCATGTATAGAAAATTTCTATGAGCAAGATATTACAGCAACCTTTTCAAACATTTCACTAAAACCAAACAGTTGGGGGAAAAAGAAATAATCCTCTTTTAGGGGACTTAAAGAAGGGTCAAATATTCTGCATAATAATTCTATAAATATTATTTCTATAATAATTTATTAATTCTAGCAAAATTTGAAAGAAAATATCTTACCTGAAGTGCCAGTTCCCTCATCAAATTCTCATAACATCCTAGTTTATTTCTTTTTTTTAACCATTCCCTTGTCCAAATTTTTCTTTCAGATTTTTTTCTTCTTGCAATTAATGCTGCTGTAAGGCAAATTATTTTAGCACATATCGTTTTTTTTAGATGATATGCTCATAAAATTGGATGGAGCCATGATTTGAATAGGTTATGTCCGAGTGAGCAATCGATTCGTAATACATGCGCTAAGAAATTTGTATGCTATGCCTAAAGCCTAATGGTCGATAACAGGATTGGTACGGTAACCCGTCCGCTTCGGTTTGCGAATCCGTTTGTCAAACTCCAGCAACCCTTCACAGACACTCCGCGAGGAGAAATGCTTGACGAAAAGCTTAAAGTTTCACCAAATTCTTCAGTGTGATACGGGTTTAAGACTGAATGGAAGTCATTAACGATCACATAAGCAGTTTTTTTTTCTTTTTTTAATCTTCGTGTAAACTGGCTTCAAATTATGGTTGGGGTAAAACGCAAATTAACCATTTTTGTTTAGTTCTGAAATAGCTCTTAAGGAATATGATGGAAATAAGGGTCAGATAAGTCAAGAAAATAAGGGTCAAGGTAATACAAGAAAAAATAAGAACAAATTTCACCTATAAAGCCCACACACGCGAGTGTTTTAAATGTGCCTGAGCCAAAAGATTACCAATCAGTGGACCAATCAGTGGATGTATAAATCCTAATAAGTGCATAAAAATTTATTATCATTCTTGATAAAGACAACGATATTGCCCATTATGCATGTCCCAGACAGAAACTGGGAAAATCGATTGCCAAAGGATTACGGTCAGTAGAATTATTTATGTACTAATTTAAATAGCTTTAAGTTAGTTAAGACGTATTATCCGACCAGTTTACAAATAATTTTAGAGGATTTTTTGATATTGCATAACTTTTAGAGAAACCCTTTACCGTGAGTCAGTCTGATCCATGGAGCAACAATGAGGTTTCAAAGAAAGGAGATCTAAATTTGATTATTATTTTACCAGATCTTGTAGGACTTACTAAACTAAAAAACGTATTTTCTAAGTTTGAGAAGAATAAAATCGAACGAAATATTGAAATTTTAGAGAGACTTTAATTTAAAATTTAAAATTTGGTTATGCGAGAAAGATGTTCTAATTTAAAGGGTGAAAATTGCATATATTTTCATTGCGAAATTCCCTACAATTCAATTAAATTATCTTAATTAAAAGAAAAGTGAATTGCTTTTACTTTATAACATTTATGAAGGTATCATGATTACATATTCATAAACTTTTGCTAGAAGAAACCCCTTTACTTCAGCCAACCCTCAAAACGGCCATTTTAGGGCGAACCATTATTGGCCGTTATGTGTGTGACAGAGAGAGTTAAATCTCTTCATAATTGCACCACATTTTAATTGTATTATAATATTGCATTTTACATAAGTAATGGGCTCGAGGTATCCTTGTGGTAGCGTGCTGGCTCTCGGTGCTGAGGGTGCTCGGATCGAATCCCAACGCGTGCCATTAAATACCCCCGTGTCTACGCCGGATATGGGCATGTTAAATCCGTAGACTGGAAAGTCCTTTTATGTGGTCAGGAAGGGTGGTAGAGGGTGCGATCCCCACAGATGTGACCCCTCGGGGGTGCTCGGTCAAAATTAAGGTGGTAGCTAATTGAGGTGGTAACTAAATTGAGGTGGCATCTGGCTAAATCAGACTCCGATCCTTGTGGTGCTATTTAAACCGGAGCCGCACATTTCAGCCGGAAGTCTATATGGACCTGGTCTGAAACTTCTAGCCAGGGGGCATTAGAAACAACAACAACAACATAAGGAATAAACATTACAATAAGCAGTTCTCTATACTCGGACAGACAGTTCTCGGGCAGAAATGAACCCATAACAGGTGTGACTCGTAGTCATTAGTATTGTTATTATTATTATTATTATTATCATTATTAGTGCATATAGAGTACTGCAAATACGATTCATATTTCCTTATACATTCTAACTGTTTATGAATTTTGTTGTTAGTTTAATTGATAAATTCTTAGGAGACCCATTGATAGTACAAGAGTAAGCCCTCTTGTACAGGGATATCAACCATTTCGGTCAGTTAGTTCACTGATAGTAGAGCAATTAAATTTGACATTTTCAGCACCAAGTCTTTGATCGTTGGGTGATATTAAAACAACTCAAGTCAAACTCATTTTTATTTCACTCAATTTTGCACGGGAAAAAATCTCGTTGAATTCGGGAATCGAATATCCCAAGACCCCCTTACTCACCGATCATATGTGCTTAAAGTTTTTTTTTTTTTCCAGCAGGGCAGGAACTTTGTCCAGAGGACATAGTCCGTCCACACCGCGATTTTTTTGGGGTTACTTTATTCTGGATGCACCCTGTAGGTGAACCATCACTATGATAGCACTATGATGGCACAGCACAGGAACGTCCCCGCTTCATCTGGGGTTCGAATGCTGGACCACTTTGCGGAAGCTCACGACGCTAACCACTACACGATGTAGGCGGCGGTTACAGGTTATAAGTAGGGGTACGTAATTTTCGTATTTTCGAAATAGATGCGAATAAATGCGAAATTTGTTAATATGAGCAAATATTTGCGAAAATTATTTTTTCACTACTTTTTGACGAAAACTCGGTGATAAACGGCTTCTTAAGCGAAATTAGATAATAATAATAATACCAATTTACTAACATAATTGCTTATCTAAGACCATCCATGGTCTTTAACTGAGAGACCTCACTCTCGAATTTTGCTTATTACTTATTGCTAAACGCTTAAGGAAGAAAATGTGGAGACGCTTAGTTAAAAGCTAACATTGTGGTACTACAATGTTAGATTTTAACTAAGAATTTTAATACTTACCTAACCATGTAAGTAAAATTGAGATTTTTTTAATAAATGCGAAATTTTTTAATTTTATACATATATATATATTTGAGAATAAATGCGAAAATTTATGCATTGTAATTTTTTTTGCCATATTTCGATACTTTTATGCGAAATTTGCGTACTCCTAGTTATAAGCTATTAGGTCCTAAACCGATAAAAAGATGATAATATCTATGCAGCATATCTTATCCAAAAAACGCCTAAGAAATAGCCACTGTCTTAAGGAAGTGTATTATTCATAACTCTGGCATCGCTGAGAAATGCAAGTTTGTAACAGAAAGAGGCCTCTTACTTAAAAGTAAATACATTTTTTATTGTTATAAAGTATTGTTGTAAAGTAAGTTTTTATTGTTATAAAGTAATAATAGGATCCTTTTTCTCTAGGGAGAAGAATCATAAAATAGGCTTACATGAAATTAAAAATTAAGGCCTCACAAACAGTCGGGTGGCACTGCCATATTGCGAAGAATGCTTTATATCAAAACATACTTTTGCATTAGCAAGAAGTGCTCTCATGAAACATCGGTTTGATATGTTTCTCTTGGTGTCCCCAAAGGGATCATTGCGTAGACTTTGATCTAATATATGAAGGCGAAATTTTCCAGTTGTTACTCACCCCCCCCCATACATACATACAACATATATATATATATATATATATATATATATTCCATTCATCCATCGTCCGGGTTTTTTCTAATATGGAAGCACTTGTCCTGAGACATCGACATAGAGCCGCAGAAATTGATGGTTTTTATCTGTGAGCACCATACAGATGATTGAACATTGCTCCCTTGATGTCACTTCAATTTTGATCAATCACCACCAGGGGCGACAACTGGAGGGCTCGCGTCTTCCTCCACCCACTGACCTCGGGGAAGGACTTTCCGGACTACGGATGTAACTTGCCTATATACGACTTTGTCACGAAGGTATTTAATGACGTTCGTCACGAATCGAACTGAGCAACTACAGTCCGAAGCCCAAAGCGTTAACTAGGTTAACGCTTTGGGCTTCGGAACGCGCCACTAGGTTAACTGGGGCCCATTCTGTTATTCCAGTTTCGTTGAAAATATGCACCATTCATATCGTTAACAAAACCACGTTTCTTATAAGTAAAATGTGCGCACAACCAAAACGTACGTGTGCGTACTATTTAAAAATAATTTTCTTATTTGTTTTTACTTTTGAGATTTCACACTTCCTGTGGTTCGGTACGTGAATAGCATACTGAACCAGCCTAAATGTGCTCCTTAGATTTTCGTCTAAATTCTCTCTAGTTTTAATAAAAGAAGTTGCTATAGGCATTCTAACAATTAATGTAGGTCACAATTTTCACATTGATTTCATTTCACTCGGGACTAAACTTAACTCCCTTTTAGAAATTTTACGGCATTGATGCAACACTAAAGACTTTTTCCACTACATATGACAAAATTTAAAAAAAAAACTATAATTTTCTGCTTATCTAACTGCATGAATAAATTTAAACTGCCCCAACTTTTTTCATGTATTTTCGTTCTCCGTCATTTATCCCGGAACTTTGGATAGACAAGTTGTAAAGGAATACTATCAGTGCAATTCTTAGAAAATGTAAAGATACATTCTCTCTTCTTTTCTGTGTTTTCCTTTTATTTATTTGAAATTGCGAACCCCTTTCAGGAATATTAGAAGTTTGTCGTTGGTTATAACCTGGAACTAGAAAAAGAAAATTCCAAAGATAGCAAGGAATCGACGGGAATCAGTAACATTTAATTTCGAATGAATGATTTTCAGTAATATTTTTCTCTCTATCTGAAATTACTCATAAATGTTTTTATTACAAATATAGGTTAGACTATATATTCCTCAGTTTCTCAGTAAATAAAGTATTTTAATACTTTTTTACCCCTTTCTACTTTACGTAATTGAATATTATGTTATATAAAGTCTATAATTATAACTGTTCTGTTATTTCCAAGATGTTCATTTAATTTGGTCGCTTTGGACTAATTGTGACTCCTATTCTATTTTTCCGTTGTGAGAATTTCTTATTCTGAGGTTTCACTACTAAATAAACTCATTTCAATACACACACATACGTGATTAAACAATCTTTTATTTACAGATATTCAAATAGGGCTCACATAAAAAGCGTAAAGTGTACTTCGTGTAAAGTGAGTACATGAAATAATTTAAACAAGCTACAGTTATCAAAATATGCGCGTAAGTTTCAGTATTTTACATAAAAAATATTGCTTCATCAAAACAAAAACATAGGTGTAAAATAAGAAAAACAGATGTATGTTTATAAAACAGTCAAAAATATTTATTTTCATAATTGGTTTAAACCCCAAACCAGAAAAAAGTGAGCATAATGACAGCCCTAGGCTGTTGTGTTTTGATATGTATGCATATTTAACTCTCTATGAACGGATTCCCTTTGTACCATTTTACAACATGTATCACATTTGGAAGCTAGTACATTTTTCATTGCCTTTGTTTTAGAGTAAATGTATCACGAGAAAAACCCTGATTAAAGTGTGAATATAAATTGATTCCAATTTTTCTTCTTAGTTTCAAAACATATTCAGCTCAGAAAAGGGATTATAACACCCGTATGTAGTACATCTTTTTCTATCAAAGGTTGCGGGCATCGAGGTAGTTAACAAATATGTTGTTGGAGTGACTTAGATAATTTCAGATTTTTTTTCTTTAATGTTGGATATCTAATTATACGCTAGCGCTCATTTTTGGCCATTCCCTGCAATAAGGCATTAGATATTTGTTATACGAAAACAAACATATTCATATGTTTTTAAGGAACAATTAAGATGCATTGAATCCATAGCCTCCTCCTACTGTAATTCCTATATTCTAATGCAGTGAGATTTTGTCCTATAAATAAATTTAGTTTTTATCAAATTAAACGTCGTTTATTTCTGCGAGAATAGATATCCAGAACCAAAATACTATACACGCTAAAATAAGTTTCACAGGGAAACCTTGAAATTTTCTTTTGGTTTTCCTGTAGCCTTCCTTTCGCAAAGGGGCTTCAATGCGTTCTTTATAAGTCAAAATTGCTTGTCTAGCTCCAGGCCATTTGTGAGGACCTTCAAGTCTGTATTGATAAGGAAGAGCTGGCCCTAACCATAAAGCCCAAAATAACTTTTGATCTGTAAAGAAAATTTTCAGTAAATTTGGTTTTGCCCCAAACTGGGAAGTTATATCATCCATGTATTCTATATAATCCACTCTGGTAGTCAATCTGTCAGATCTTTTATATCGTTTACAGTTAATTTCGTACGTGTTTTTAACCTCTGCAAACATTTCTTTCGTAGTGGGGAATTTAACTTTTCCGTTAATCAAGAGTGAAGCCCACCGACACTGAGCTTCACCCAATGGGAAACCTGGACCTAATGGTAAAAGGAATCCAAGTATAGCTAAGGTAGGATGTGGTAATTGAGCAGGGTACACACATTTGTACAGATTCATACAATCGCCATCTTTTGTAATGATTCCTTCGTCAAAGAATGGAAATTTCCATTGGTATCCTGTAGCCATGATAACTGTATCAGCTTCGGTAACCTTTGTTTCCCCTTCAAATATTACTCCATTCTCTGTGAAGGTCTTGATGTTGTTTTTAACAAGAACATGCCCAGACATAATTCTAGACGGTAAAGCATCGGTCAAAACAGGGTCTTGTGCCCACACTGTGTAAGGTGGTCTCAGACTATACAGAGAGTGATTAAACTTTAATCTCTCCAAAATTTTTTCGAAATACCAACTACTCCAGGTGTAGGGTAGCATTCGAAACACAAAATCGGACCATCTTCTTAAGTAACAGCAGTCGAAAGGTAATCCATAAGGGCCTAATCTGGGAAAAATCCATCCGCCATTGCGGCTACTAAGGTAAACCTGAAAAATGAAAACACATGAAAAATGTTTAACGTCATTTAAAAGCATTGCATTCTTATATCGAAGAAATGAGGTGTTGTAAAGAGCTGTCGTAGTGAGTAAAATGCCAGAGAAACCTCGTTAAAACCATTCCTTATTTAATATTTATACGAGAAACGCCATTTGATGATTGAAAGTGTAAATTTCCCTTTCGACTAATTTGAGATAATGTAAACGTGTGAGAGATTTTTTTATGGTTAGTTTGTAATTAGAATCTTTCAACGAGAATTTTGTTTTGTAATTCAGAATTTAGGATAGTTTAATACGAATGTAAAATAAATATAGGAATAACATCAGCCATCTGGGAGTCAACAGATAACTTGTCTTACTTTGTATCAAAGAACAAGTCTAGCTAGTTGTTCAAAGCAGGTTTACTTATTTAAGAAAATGCTCTCCGTAAAATTGGAGTACATACACGTCATTTCCTATTTTTTCCAGATGTGATTATTATCATCTCCAGACGTTCATATATAATCCCAAATGAAGTCAAAACGTATTAAACAATAAAATAGATTGTTTGCAAATTGAACGTTATTAATATTAAGATAAACTAAGTGAATACACTACTGTTAAGTATTTTTTAAAGATAACTTTACTTTATGATAGCTAATTACTGCAACCAGAAGCAAGATTTCTTCATCTGCAGTGAAAAGTACATACACTCGAAGAGTATACAGACAATTTCTTCCCCAATTTTGAGAGTTTCTGCGTTAAAACGTGATATATCTGTTTTAGGAACAAATGACGTTCGTATCACAAAACGTAACACTCATATCAAACATTTAAAAATCTCATACATTTATCGATATGAGTATTTCGGGGCGCTATAGACTTCAAACTTTACAGTTTACGAAAAGACTTCTCAGTTCTTTATTTTAGTTCTGAGTGTAAGCAAAATAGATTTAAAATTATAGGTAGATAAGATAATTAAACTATACAATGATAAAAAGCATTATTCTTAATAACACGTTATTTGACAATTTTTCAGTGTCAAAATACTGCGCTCAAGGAATATGTAAATTTAACTTTTGTCGGTGTACGGATAGTTCAAAGGTTTTGAAAGTTTATTAGGAATTAATCAATAACAATCCTAATAATTATATTGAAATTTGATATTTTGAAAAATGAATTACTGAATTTTTTTTGTCTGTTCAGTCGTATTATAATCGGCTGTATTTGAAAAAATTCCCTTTAGAGCGAACGCAAAAGGCTCTTTTATTCATTCAAATTATGGTTTGGCAAAAAAAAAAAGTATTTCTTCAGTAACAGTGGTTTTTTTATATTAATTTAGACACTTACATATATTACTAACCCATAACGTGAATCTAAATTCGTTGTCTTACCTGTTCCGCAAAATTGCTTGTCTCTGTGGCAGCATCTACGCCAGAACAGCCGATACCAAGCACAACAACTCGTTGTTTCTTAAAACTTTCGAATGTTTTCAGGTATTTTGAATGCATTATGCGGCCTTTGAATTTCTCTTGTCCGGGATACTGAGGTATATTGGGATAAGCAAATTGCCCAGTGCAAACGAAAACACCTTCGAAGGTATCACTACTAATTTTGCCCGTATCATGATTTTTGACTGTAACAATCCATCTTCCAGTGGAGTCGTAATCCTCAGCTTGTCTGACGCGTAGAACTTCATGATTAAAGTTAATGTGTCGGAGAACATCAAACTTTTTACAATAGATGTTGATCATTTCATAGATTTTTCGGTGAGATAAATAATTTGGAAGTTCCTTTGGAGGAGGGAAGTCGCTGATTGCAGACATTTCTTTGCTGTTATTTGCAACTGTAGCACTTGTCACAGAAGCTAGTCCTGCAAAATGAGGTCAATGAATTCATCAAGAAAAATATATAATATAGTATAAAAGGCATTTTAATATTTCATTATCCTCGATGCGATTTGTTTTATCAATATATGTTCAGAGATACTTGATATTTAATCTCGATTATTCGCACTTTTTTTCCACACACATGAAAATATTTTAATCCTTGAAAGATGTATTTTCTTTCGTATTCAACAAATACTTTAGTGTATTTTTTCACTTATATCTCCTACAAGAATTTTCTTGGTAGTAATCATTTAGCGTTAGGGGCTTGTGGCGGCCCTCTGGTACAACGCGCTGGTTTTCGGTGCTGAGGGTGCTCGAATCGAATTCCGGCGTTGCGCCACGAAAAATGCTTCCGTTTGTGTCGTCCCTTCATAGGGGTAATGCTGTTCGCCTATATGGTGTCCCCATAATAAAATGGACAGTAAACTGCGGCCTAGTATAGGCAAATGTTTGACGACAACTGCCACCGCTTTAAAAAAAAAAAACATTTAGCGTTATCGAAATACGAGTCACCTCACGGTCAATTCGAATGTGCTGTCTACACCAAAAGTATCCGTAACGGAGACACATAATTTGTAATTCAAGAAAAAAAGTGCATTGAAGCACAAGTTTTAGCTGCCAGATAACGTATACTTAAGCATAATATAAGTATATCAGCATATATGTAGAGAAATAGATAGATAATGATATACAAAGAATATAGAAAAAGGAGTATTATGGTGCAGACAAACGCGAGTTTCATCTAAATGGGATTTTTCAGTCCATCGGGATTGATATCCGTTAATACAAACAGCCAGCAAGAGTGCAACAGTAGTGGAAGAAGTTCTGACGTGCAGTATAGGAATTTGTTCTGGAGTTCACAGGTATATTCCCACTCGTGTTACTCAAGTGAGCTTACAGAGAGCAAATAAGTTGTAATTAAAACTTTGCTAAAATGCAAAATCAAACCCAATAGTGGCATCTACTTATTTAATTTTACCAATCAGGGCATTTTAAATTTTAAAAAATCCTATCAGTTATTTAAACTTCTATATAACTTGCTTTTTCTGCGTTTAGAACTCCTATATATACGTCAGTTCCAAAGTAAGTTGTTTATGACATTACTTGCGATTTTTAACAGTCTTATTTAGGTCAAACTAAAAGAATAGGCGAAAATATTAAAAAGAGCATACAAGATATGAAACGAATAAAAAAAATATCTATTAGTCAACAGCTTCTCTTATGGTCTCAGACATAAATTCAAGTTCTCTGACCCTAAAATTATTTTTCATGCTATTTCTATTTCTGAATTTAATTTTCTGTAAAAATGAGCTGGCTACACGGACATCCGGATTTAACGAAAGACTTTTAGCGAATGACCTGTCTGTTGGGCTTGGAAAAACATTTGCACTTAAATGAATTTCCTCTAAATCTCACTATTTTAATTTTTCTTTCGTTTCTTCTTGCTTATCTAATTCTTTATTTTACTTTGTTTTCTTTTATTTTCTTTCATTTCTTAATTTCATTCCTCAGTTGTTGTTTTTTCCTAGTTCTTTATTCTCCACTATTGCTGTCCTAACGTTTTTTTTTTTCACTCCGTCCTGTCTCCACGACACTTTAATGTCTCTTGCCCAAAGATCTTGTTTATCCCCTTTTTTTACATCTTTATGACAATCCGTTCCCACCTTAGCTTACACACGCAAAGTTTTTCTCAAAGTTTAGGGTATTTTATTGGATTAAAGAGTTGAATGTTCTTCGTAACAATCGTTTATAACGCTTCCAAGCGTGATAAAAAGCTATTCCAGTAAATGCAAACCAGAGCCTATTTTGCGCATGATTACCGATATCAGAAAACTTTTGGTTTCAAATTATTTGTTTTCTATCATGTCTCTAAAAATAAGGAAATAAACAAATTTACCGAATATTACTAATAGCAGAACTAATCAGATTTATCAAAATAAATTTTGAAATGGAAAGTAAGGATGTGACTTCAGAACCTTATGGTTTATTTTTCCTTTTGTTTTTCCGTAACTGTTAAAACTCCAGTGAATTATTTTTGCAAGACTGCTATTTATCACTAATTCGGGCATATGTTGTCACATTAGTCAAGTAAGAGAATGTTTCGTAACTCAGGAAGAGAGTTAGTGAATGAGATTAATATCATGAACCCGCATCCGCCCTTTCCAGTGAGAAAGCTTATACACTATCTACCAATAAGTATTTGGACAGCCATGAAAATGACGATATCTGCGGTCCTGATATACGTCACGCCCTCCGCCGTTAAATATCGTGTAAGAAACAACATTGGCATTAGTCACATGCAAGATGCCATGAAGTGCAGAGTTATCTGATTTCGAGAAAGGTGTAATCGTCGGGTATCACAGAAATAGCCGATCCTTAAGGGGCATATATCCTTAACCACTTGACTACCAGGACGTACGCAGCGTACGTCCTCTCATTTCATTTATCAGCGACCAGGACGTACACCCCGTACGTCGTTCACTACACAGTAATGAGTGCATATTTGAACCGTATTGGTCAGTGATATGCAACTGATATAGCATGGTACTAGTCGGAGGTGAGTAGTAATGACATTGATTCTACTACAAGAGCGCCGCTAGATGGCGAAAGGAGCGGCGGGGTATGAATTATCATAATCGCTTCAAAAATCAAAACGTCAGTTGCGATTCGACTGTTGTCTGTGTTCACGTGTTTTATATTTGCTCGTATTATTTAAAGAACCTTAAATTCTTCACTATTACATCACAGGAGTTTCAACAGACATCCGGGAGTGTTGTTTCAATTAATACCATCCGTAAGGAAGCACATCTGCTTGGTTTTCATGATCGTGCTGTCGCCCATAAGCCTTTGATCACAAAGTCCAACCACGCTGCTCGGTTAATGTGGTGCAAAGCATGTCGAAAGGGGACCGTAGATCAGTGGAAATGGGTTCTCTGGAGTGACGAATCAAGGTTCCCCCTCTACCATTCGAATGGCAGGGTCTGGGTCTGGCGTCTGCCTGGAGAACGTTTCCTGCCAGAATGCATTGTGCCCACAGTAAAGTATGGCGGAGGTGTAATTATGGTCTGGGTTTTTTTTCTGGTATGGATTGGGACCCTTGGTCCCAATTCATGGTAAGATCAATGCCGACGCCAACTGCACTATTTTGGATGACGGTGTGCTTCTAACGTTGTGACAGTTTTTCGGGTTGGACCTATGTTACTTCCAGGACGACAACGCCAACTGCCATGTTGCGAGATCCACCATGAATTGGTATGGTGACAATGGGGTTAACAGAATGGACTGGCCTGCCCAGAACGCAGACCTGAACCCTATCGAGAACCTCTGGGATGAGTTGAATTACCGAATTAAAGGGTGCAACAACCGTCCAAAATCTGTGAAGGAACTTACATGTCTTCTCCAAGCCGAGTGGAATAAAATACCATTAGCCGCCATAGATGGACTTGTGGAACGCATGCCCCGGAGGGTTGAGGATGTAATTGCCTCTGGTGGAGGCTCTACCAACTATTGAATATGAATAAATTTTGTTTTTCTTTTTTATCACAGTTGTCCAAATACTTATTGGTAGATAGTGTAGAACGTGGTAATCCAGGGTCTACGCAATTTGTGAATTAAAACGCTTCATATCTGAAACTATATTTTAAAGCTACGGTCAACACAGTAAAAGCTGAGAATTTAATATGTCAACTACATTCTTCAGTATGCCGCCTCCATGGTGTAGTGGTCAGCGTTCTGAACTGGACTTGGGTTCAAATCCCGAATAAGGCTTGGTCGTTTCCCTGTCGTCCCCTCATAGGGAGCAATGCTGGCTCACCTATAAGGTGCTCCCATAATAAAGTAGCTAGTAAAATAGTGGTGAATACAAAAGGTGAATGTCTAACGACAAGTGCCTCCGCATTAGACTTTTAAAAAAATCTTCAGTGTAAGAGTTAGAAGCCATTAATAGAGACTTGGTTCGTCTCTAGGTTAGTTCATTCTTCATTTGCCTTATAATTGATTCAAAGCTAGAAATGAGCGGGGGGCAGACATTTCCCGATGGTACAAGCTTTAGTGAAAAAACAGGGTTTAGTTTGCTTTTGGGGAAAATGGAATTGACTAAATCCAAAACCTGAGTTTCAATATATATTGTCTTACAGGAAATGAGATCGGTTGAGAACCGATCTGTTTCAGAAATTAACTTTTAAATTGGTGATTAAAGAATTTGAAAATGCTGCACAAGTATCAATTTGAAGATAACAAATAAGTTGTCGGTATATAATGATTTATGCAGAATCGGGCTGTTTGATGTTATATATTTTGTTCACTGATAACTATACCCCACAATGGTGCTCTAAATAAATTCTCCTAGACCCGGACACTTTGATTTCACGACAAGTGTTCTGAGTGTTATACTACTAATGAGCAATAGCAACCATCGGGATACTTTAAGGTTTAGCTAATATTCTAGAACAAAATAAAATGAGACGACTGAAGAATTTTGTATGAAAAATATAAACCAATCAAAAGACTTGTTCCCTCTTCTCAACACTACTAATGTTGACTAGTCATATCTTAAGAAAAATTGTAACTCAAGTCGAAGGAGCTGAAGGAGGGGAAACTTCCTGAAACGCTATTTTCTTAATATTAGAGTTCTTTCAAAGACCTGAAAATTTTAATGTATTATTTAATATGTCACATAGACAACTTAAAACCCAGAATGGGTTTATCCAGAAAGTTCTAGACATTAGAAAGGATATTGTTCTCCCGGGTCATGTTCAGCTTCTTATGAAACCTAGAAACCCCTTGGAAATAACTAATGTTGAAACAAAATTGGATCTAGTTGAAACCATTTATAGGAAAAGAGATGTCGCACCAAATATCCTAAGAAGTCTTACCCTGGAGACCATTGCGGTTAGATACCCACCTAAAAATTGGCTGCACATTTTTACTGATGGATCTCAATTTGACTGCCATTTTAGTGTAGGGGCTGGTGTCTTTTCGGACCTTTTTTCTTTCTACGCCCCAGCAGGCTACATTGGTACAGCCTTCGATGGTGAAGTGGTTGCCGTGAGCATAGCCTTACAGCAGCTGCTGGCTCTTCAACACAAATTTGAAAATGCAGTCCTCTTTTCGGACTCACAGGCAGCCATTCAATCAATTAGCTCTGTTGAACTCCCCCTGACACCTGAGATTTCTCGATGTCAAGAGCTTTTGAGAAGTTTGAATTTGAAGGGAAAACGTATCGTTCTCCAATGGGTGCCTGCTCATTGTGGCGTCTGGGGTAATGAACAAGCAGATTCCCTTGCAAAAAAAGGGTGCAAATATACTACAACATCCAAATACATCAACTTCCTTTTGGAAAATAAAACTGTTCCTGAAAAATCTATGTAAAACTAACTCATTGCGGGATCTTCGGAGTCGCACAACCCTAAAAAGTTGGGGGAGGGTAAGCCCTTCTTCAATTCCCGACAAACCCAGACGTGATGCAGTTGCGGCCTTCCGTTTATCTACGGGCCATGATTGTCTCTCTGCTCACCTACATCGTATAGGCCTTTCCACCACGCCTTTTTGTCCACTTTGTGATACTGGAGAACAGTTGGGCAGGGACCACTTGCATCGATGTGGGGCCCTCCGCGGACACACTGTGTTCTCCAGGTATTGGGAAGCAAGAGAACTTTTAAGGCAATGACTTCGGTCTTATACCCTGTTTTCAGTTTCACTATCTCATGTACATGTTTATATCTTTGTACTGTCATTTTATCTGTTTATATGTATTGGTATTTTGCCTTGCCATTGGAAATAAAAAAATATGTCACATAGGCTAAATAGGAAACATATAAATTCTGGTATCCGCTAATAATGCAGCCTATTTTACAATCAATAGAAACATATTATCTTACCTTCTATCTCATCTTCATGATATCGCCATGTTCCACCATAGCTTCCTGTTTTCTCGTAGCATACAGGTTCAACGCCTTCTTCTTTTAAACTTTTTATGCTGCATATTCCACAGACACCTCCCCCGATAACTGCCACTCTTTTCCTGGGTCTTTCTCTGCCCATAGTAAACCTATATTAACATTTCATTTTTTTATAAGTCCAAAGTACTAAAATAAAATTATCATGGGGTTGTAAATGGAAAAATAACATAAATTCATTAGACATCAAATCTATATGTATGCTTAATATCACAATTCACTGCTTCCAATATTTTTGCAATTATGTTGTGATGAAAATGACACTCAAAAACAAAGTACTAAAATAAAAATGGCACGTGGTTGTGAAATGGAGAAATAGCATAAATTCACTAGACATCGAATCTATATGTATGTTCAATACCTCAGTTCTCTGTTTCCAAAATTTTCAGAACTATGTTGTGATGAAAATGACACTCAAAAACGGGATTTCCTCCGGCTTCCAGTATGGTTCAATTTGTAGAACCCTGACCTAAAGGTTATAAAATCCGTGTTCGAACCGTTATCCAAGAAGCTAATCTAAATATCGAAAATATTCTTTAAATTTGTTCTCTAAGAGCCAACCGTTATCGTAGTAATCAATACCTCTTTGCTGAAGTAAGCGTGTCATTAAACCTAAAACTAATTACTTTGTGCATCATAAATTTTGTATTATTCAGAGATATGAAATTTTTCTTCAAAATGTAACTTGAATAAAGTATAAATCAAGCGTGTCCAACCCGCGGCTATTGACAGCTAGTAATGCGGCCCCACAAGATCCGAAACTCTGTAAGACCTATCTTCCCAGGGGTAAATATCCCATATATTACTATCACGTCTATTTCATATAATTACAGTTTTGCACTATGTACATTTGCTAACAACACTTTTCAAAGATGAAGCACACGAAGAGTAAAATTAGAGGAGGAATTTCTTGTGAGCATCTTTATAAGTCATTCAGAACTGGAAACACTACCTTCGAACCAGACACTGATGCATTAGTGTCACAGTAACAAGATCAAATATCTCACTATTTTATGTTTATGTTGTCTTCCTTTTTTATCGTTATAATAAAAAAATTAAAAATGTAACGAAATTTTGTTCTTTATAAATGTTAAACATATTGTATATTTTATATGCGGCCCAAGATAATACCTGTCCTCTCAATGAGGCCTAAGCAAGCCGAAAGATCTTTGGCCTAGATCCACTAAACCTCTCATCAAATATTCTTTACTTAAAATTCCTTGTCTTTTGAAAGCTCTACCTTTCCTGTTAAAAAAACTCACAATCACAGTATAACTTTGTTACCGTAGTTTTTTTTTTAAATACGTATGGCTTAGATTTCATGTTGCGATACATATTTTCTGAAGATTTAAAATCAATATGGAAATCGTAATTTTAATATACTAGTCATATTTACTAGCTACTGTCTGCATAAAACTACTAAGGAATCAGAAAGATTATTCATGCAGTGCTCTCTGGATGGGTTTTCTTTGTAAAAGATCTAACAGCCCTAAAATTATCAATAATCAATCATATCATGTAAAACATTGCTTATTATTTATTCTTTATCTAATGTATAATTCAATTTCTCATTTTAGAATAAGTCTCTGTAAAATTGCACTAAAATGAAGGAGGGGAAAAAAATTTATTTTAATTGAACTTATTTATATATTAGTAAAATTAAGTAAATTGAATGGTTGAATGACAGCGTAAAATCTTGAAGATTGGACTACTTTTATTCCCATCTGTACATCTATTTAACGTAAATAAATTTATAAATATAAATCAATTATCATACATTTTTAAACAATTAAAAAAAAAAATAAATCATCAAAATATGATCTGGAAATCCTTTTAATGAGCCATCGAATTAAATTATATAAAAGGCCAAATTTTAATTAAAAATGTTATAAAAAAAGCAAGGTGTATATTATTGAAGAAATTCCAATATAATCTTAAATTCATCAGCTACGTTTGAAATCATGAACACTGCTAATTTTGAGCAAAATTGAACAAATTTTATATTACTGCATCCATAAGCAAAAAGCAAGTAATTTTCATTAGTGCCGATAAACTGCTCGAACAGTTATCTTTATTCTTTTTTTCAAATTGCTTCCAAGAAACATAAGTTCAACTTATGTGTAAATAAAAATAGCGATTACATTAAATTAATGATGTCTAATGCAAAGGCATAATATGATACTTTTGGGGTCAGTATACGGTGAAGTTACTTCTGCCTTTCGCGTAGAAAGAGATACTTATTATTAACCACATATATTATTTTATCGTTAAACGTATCGTTAAGCTTAATCGGTTAGATCATTAAGTTGGAGGAGGTAATTAAGATAAATGATGATCCTTACAAACTATAAGTTTAGTGTTCAAGAGCCTCTTGCCTATAGCAAAATACGCGATCTTAAAGAGTTGTAGAAATCACGATGACTATTAAAGGATACATTAGGAAGCACTTGGTAGCT
>OU015501.1:61352118-61367118 GCA_907164885.2 Dolomedes plantarius
TTAATTTCATTGTACTCCATAGCGAAGTGCGGGTTTTCAGCTAGTATATATATATATATATATATACATATATATATATATATATATATATATATATATATATATATATATATATATATATATATATATATATATATATATATATATATATATATATATCTGTGTCTACGAATTTTTACGTATTGTAATTTTACGTTTGCACAAAGCATAAATATCCAAAATAAGTACTAACTAGATAGAAACTAATACCTATGAATGTTCGGAAGCCTGTGAATAACAGGATAGTAAACATATTTATAATCAAAACTATGTCGATGGTTGATAGATCTAAAGTTGTTTGCAGTTCCAAGCTGAAGACTTCTGTTAAAATTTGTCCCCCAGTATAAGTATGGATACGATAACCTGAGAAGACCGTAAAACCCAGATTGGCTGTTAGGTGGATGGTTCATAATGTGTAGTATTTTTATTCCTCTGTGAGGGACTTATAGTATCGTGGTGCTAACAAGATAGTGACAATTCTTTGCTGTACCAAGGGCACTATTCGCTGAGGCAACGTGACTTTGACGAGTGCTAACAAGACAGTAATTTATTGAGAAAGTAATCGGCAGTCCGTCTAGGTAAATTGGGCACTGATGGGAAAAAAATATAAACTTCTAGCAAATAACAGTTTTGTTATGTCTTGTATTTTAAAAATGATGAGATCAAATACAAAGAGATGTAGCTTTCCCCCCTAGATTTTCTCTAGAAGCTTGGAAGCCTCTAGCAGTGAGTGATGTTGAAAACGTTAAAGTTATGGAAACTAACGAAGGAAAATTTTCTGAGGCATTATTTCAAATCGAGGTAATTGGAGAATCTGCTTAGGAACTATATCTACCTCTGTATGTATTTTGAGAGCCACCGCAAATATCTAGTTATAGCTCGAAAGGATATACTAAATGCAAGGAATACAGATTTAATATTCATATATTTTCTAGGTAAAAGGAGATATATTTTCTTATTTCAAAGCTGAGATGATGCGAATGGATACTGTTGGAAGCCATCCAAGATATACTTGAATCCAGCGCACTCTTTATTATAACCCTTTTATCTCGAATGTCAAATACTTGAAGATAAAATTTGAATGAACTGTAATATAAACTTACGAAAAATTCCTGTAAGTTTTTTACATCTTTAAAATTTTGAGCGAGAAAAAAAAGTTGAAAGCTGCAATTCGATGAAAGGCCGCTCTCGTTAATAGAGTGTATTTTTCTATTTATCTCCTATGACGAGTAAATTGCTCCAGCAGAGTGGAGGATTTTCTTGAATTAAGTGCGTCACAAGCTTTTTCATTGTTAGAGCCTTTTTTGATGAAAGGAAATAATATTATTAAAATGTTTATAGCTTATGTTGTTTTATTGATGATTATATTTTTAAAAATTATTTCCACAAGTCTTACATTCCTGTCATCAATGAATTAAGATCCTTGATTATTTTTTAATCCAAACAATTTCATAAAAAATCTGAGAATCAAATTTAAAATACAGGAAATTTATTATTGCTTGAGATAAACAAAGACAAAATATTCAAATTTTATAGTTCATGCTGTTCAAATCATTTCTGTTGCCAACAAGCAGTTGAATTAAATTAATATGAAGAGAAAATAGATGGATTTACTATTGGTTAAATTACTGGTGGATATTAGTTACTCGGGGCTTAGAACTAATGCCATTTCCCTCTTAATTAAGAACATAGAGTTAATGGGAAAAGGGGAATCGAATAATTTATGGAATCTCTGTCATGTAGCGCCAAAAGCACAGAGTTATAATCTTTCGAAGCTCACGTATTTGTTGATTTTAAAAGTAACCTTTTGAATTTCTACAGTAAAAATATTACGCATGTAAAAAACATTGAACTGATACGCTGATATATTTGCATTCCATCTGATCAGAAGCAATGCCTTTTCAGAATTATGAGAGTGATTGATTCAAATTATTTTCCTTTCTAGGTTTGTATTTGGGATTGTTTGGGAGTTTTCACCCCAAGAGGCATTTCAATGTAGTTCGATAGATGGATTTTCATGCTTAATACAAAGTTTTCTTTTAAGTATGGCATAAATAGTTGTTTTGTAGAAAAATCTTCCTCAAAATATCCAGGTAGAAGACGTGAAATAATAAGAAATTTGAGCTTTTTACATATTAAATCTAAAGCACGCTCTTGAACTTAAAAGTTTCATGCTCACTTTCCAAAACCTCTATCTTCTTTTTTATCTTATTTCACCAGCCTTTTATTGCTATCAAAGTTATAAAATGCGAAACTTATGTGAGTGCAGTGTTGAATGTCGTTCTTCAAACTCAATGGCTGATCTTTAACTTTACTTTCATGAAAGAAGTGGTGATTCTTAGCTTTCACTTCTTGAATCCTTTAATATTTATTTTTAATTGAGTCAAGTAGGTATTTTATTTAATTTTGATTAATGTATCACTCTTATACTTTTCTACTCATGTCGTTTCATGCTTATTTAAATAAAGTTTCATAAAATAATTTATTTAGTCGATAATTAACACTTTAACGCATTTATAATAACATACTAAATTAGATACTATTTACAGATATTTTTATTTGATTGATTTAAAAAAAATTACCATTCAAATATTTCTTAGATTTCTGAAACATTTTGCTTTTAATTGTATACATTTTGCCGTTCTGATATTTCTTATTAATATAATAAGAAATTTTACTTGCATGTTAAAAGCGTGTAATTGTGAACCTTTAATTTTTCTATGTCCTTGTATAACACTAACATTCAATTGATAAAAAAATTAGTATAATTTTCTGAAATAATGAACTTTTACTATTATTTCAAAGACTACTTTAAAAAATACTATTACATGTAGTATACTTTCTAAAATAAAGAACTTTTTCTATGCTCATAATAAATTATAAACCAATGAAAATTTGTGTTTTAAAAACTTCAATATTTTACTGCAACCAGAACTAACATACTCTGAAATAAACACGAGTGTCATCATAATTATGGATAATATTTATTAATGTAAGGATAATAACTAAGGCCGAGATTCAGTTCAATGTATTAACTTTTCTACCAATGGATAATGCATATCTGTTTTTATAATTAATCGTGATCTCATGCCCACAGTAAAGTGTTTGGACTGAAACCTCCTTACATCGTCATTACTAAAGGGAAAAGGTTAATTGATCCTTCTCGATGATAAACGCCAGTCATGTATTTGTAATGCAAGACATTTCAAATATCCTATTTTAACATAAGTAATATGAACTGAGGATGTGTACTGTAATTTTCTTTAAACTATTTTTTCAAGTTCATCTGCAACAGGAAAGAAATTTCTTTAGTGAAGCGAAAGTATTCGAGAAAAAAAAATAAATGAAGTAAAACGAGACGTTTCTAGACAAAAGATTAGTGTTAATTATGATGAAGAGTCATCTCCCAACAGACACTATGAACTTTAAAACATCATAAATTATTCTGGTAGAGATAATTATTATGAATGTAAAAAGTCTTTATAAGTAAGTAACTGAACTTTTTGAAACAATGAAATTTTAAATAAATTTAGGTCATTGATTTCAATTTTTCTAAAAAGACCTTTAGAATTAATATAATTATTAATTTTTCATATTATTTAACTTTAAAATTAATTGATAACTGATTGTAATAATACAAATAGGAAAGATAATATAATGTTTGATTCAAGATAGTGAAAATATGCTGGCTATAAGATTTTGCGTATATATACATGCCTATAACGTGCATAAATATACGTATTTGTTTATACATGGGAGCATGAATACATTAATAGACGTATCTGCCTAGGTGAAGTAGTCAAAATAATGAAAAAAGACCAATAGTAGCATAACCGAATTTTTCATATTTTAGAAAAACTAAAACATTATAAAACTGCAATAATATTTACAGGTACAATTCTCCATACGACATTTAATATTTGCAACATTTAAATGATGAACACAATTCTTATTAACGTTAGGTTATAAGATCTCTGACAGCATAACTTGTATTAACCGTTGGGGTGAGTATGATCAGGCTTTTTTTCTAACTAAGAAGGTACCGAATTCTACGCAATTAGAAGTGTTTATGAAGTTATTATTAAAATACAAAATAAACCTTTAACAATATTCTCCAATAGAATGTAATTGCAACATTTTTTGGGAGGTTAATATGTATAGTACATCTTTAGTCAACAAATCATTTAGTACGATTGTCTTTTGGACAAATCAAAACTTCATCATGATGGCATTTGTGATTTGTTCGTTTATACAGTTGTAACTAATGGTATACAGCCTAAGGAAAACCAATAGCTATTAGTCCAAAAAGAGTTACCATGTTTATATTCAACTGGGAATTTTGAAACACTGTTACCTGCAATTTTATTGTTCTCCTCACATTTCGATAAAATAACAACCTATAAGTCTATATATATTTAATCGAGATATTAAAAATAAAAATAAAAATGAGGAACATTTATTTGAAATAGAATGTTTTAATGCATTTATATATTGAAGTAGCATTTTGGCTCGCTTTTATAAATGCTAGTTGAAAATAATGGAAAAAGATGTGGAAGCATAAAAGAAAATGAAGAAAAGAAACACGTAACTCTATTTTAATCAATATGTGTTGTATCAATTCTATGAAAAAAAAGGGAAGATATTTTTTTTAATAATCGAGGTATTTTATCGTATAGGCACACTAAACGTGTGTTTGAGGCCTTCAGAATTTAGGGGTGGGGTACACTGGAAATTATATGCTTGTTTGCAATTGTTCACGAAATTAAATGTTATCATGATTCAACTGATAAGTGAGTTGATTAACGCTAATTAAGTAAATTTTCCTAAATGTAGAAGCTGCTAAGTTTTCTTTTTAAATTTTAATTTTACGAATCGCATCGCTAAAGCTAGTGGTATTTTCAATGCATGTTAAACTAATTATGCAATTCATAACTATCACTCATTTAAACAATTTCTCTCTATTATTTACAGGAAATGATGTTAAACGGTTAGATTATTAAGAAATTTGCTGTCCAAAGACAGTAAAATAAATTTTCTGCTAAATTTTCTTTTTAAATTTATATTTTATGAAGCGCATCGCTAATGCTAGTGGTGTTTTCAGAGCATATTAAACTAATTATGCAGCTCATAACTATCTCTCATTTAAACAATTTCTGTCTATTATTTACAGAAAATTATGTTGCTAAACGGTTAGATTATTAAGACATTTGCTGACCAATGACAGTCACTTTATGCAAGAAAGTTATTACTGTAGACAATGATTAAAATAGGAATTATGATTTTCCTAAAGATTAATTATACAGTCAAACCTCGCTAACTCGAACCTCGATTTCACGAATTTTTCGATATCTCGAAGAAATAAAAATTCCCTTCAAATTTCCTATGCACTCAATGTTAAAAAAACCTTGATTTGGAGAATTTCTTTTGGCTCATCCCTCGATAACTTGAATTTTTTTCCATAAATGGAGAAGAAAAAATTTTCTAAAAACAAAAAAATAATATCCAAAAAATAGAAATTTCAAAAAAATAGAAAAGCTATTTAAACATTACAGTGGTAAAACCCTGCATAAACTTTAAAAAGAAGGGATAGAAAGATGGAAAATAACACAATGAAATGATAACTTCTCTTGACCCTCCAAGATGGGAGTTGAAATTCTTGTTTATTGTTTTCTTATCTCGTTTAAGTTAGTTCCCATGCATAGGCAGTGACCATCGATCCTTTATTTTTTCTCCTTTTATTCTCCAAGGTTACTTTCTAGAGGGGTTGGGGTGGTTTTAACAAAACAAAATGAAGACATGAACAAAAATCAAGAGGTGGTGGGTTCTAAGAAGATTGTAGAATTTCTTATCATTGCAACAAGGAGTGAAAGAAAAAAACTACAGGTGTGAATGCATGCCTGTGCTGTCTTGCATTCAAGCTAGTGCCTCGATGCTCATGCACCTCGATAACATGGAATTTAATGACTTTGTCATCGTAGATGATACGGTAATAGTGTGTGGTCAGTGGGAGGACAATGACATCATCGGTCAGACGAAAGCTTCTTGTGTATTATCAGAAGAAGAGGAGGACGAAATCCCCCATTTGCCACCAAATGTGACAAAGTACTATTTGCAGTGGACGCTTTGAGGAGATATGTTAAGTCAACCAAATAGGTAAGAGACATTTAAAGCCGCTGTCCACTTAAAAAGTGTATTAGATAAAATTTCAGACTCTTCTCTGAAGCAAACAACAATTGAATCGTTTTTCAAAGAATTTGGTAAATAGTGTTTATTAAAATAAAAATATGGATTACTTTTTAAAAAGGTATGTAAAAAAGCTTTTTTTCCTCTATTAATATTGATAACATGTGATTTTCGATAATTCGAGTTTTCGTTATTTCGAATTTTTTTCTCTCTCCCTTCAAGTTCGAGATATCGAGGTTTGACTGTATTATAATCAGCTTTCAAAATGCCCTCCTTTATCACTTAAATCATTCAAAATCGTTGTTTCAAAGTGTAAGGTAAGAAGCAATTTAAATTTTTGCAAACGATTAATTAAAAATACAAATTTATTTATTAGGGTTGTTAACATAAAAACTGACAACATTTATTTATGGGACGAGCTTGCTACCCATAAAGATTCTGATGAACGTTTTATTTTGTGAGGAACGAAGAAAATGGTTGACATTTACTTACCTGCGAATAAATATAAAATCCAGGAAGTTAAAGTGATGGGGCTACCAAAATTGGCTGCACTTAAAGGTCGAAAAATATGAGGTAAAAATGGGGAGGACCTCAAAATTTGGTTGCACCAAATACTTTCAGGGAGTATAATCCTCTTTTGAAAAATAATGAGGTAAAAATAGGGAGGGCCTCAAAATTTGGTGGCACCAAATACTTTCAGGGAACTTAATCCACTTTTGAAAAATAATGACTCAGCAAGATCTGTTAAAATTAGAATTTTAGAATGTTCCTGGAATTTTTAAGTGGTGTTTTTATTATAGCTTTGAGTCTTCAGCTTTTTGCTTGATGGATTCAGTCGGGGAGTATCCCTCTCAAGACGAGAAGTCTTAAGTTTGATCTAACTTCCGGGTAGTCGGCACTATACTATCGGAGGTAACACGAATAGCAATAAATTCTAGCAAACCTATTGAATTGTTTGTCTAAAGAAAACAAAGTGATATTGCTAGACTGTCGCATTTAGTTTAAAGGCACCATCGAATCATGCTAATGTAGAAAACTGTTTGTATAATTTTGTACGAAATACGGGAAAGTGATAACGATTCCAGCATAATTTTTAGGCTTAGTGAGTTTACTATAAGGGATTGTCTGGAGTAGTCAAATAATGCTAATCGACATTTAGTATTAAGATTTAGACACTATTCCGCAACAACATAGCCTAAGGGTAGTTGACAGAGTCTCTTCTTTATTTTAATCTGTCTAAGACCGAACTTATAATTAATCCTATATTTAAGTTATTTGTTGTTAGAGAACGTTATTTGACATGATATTCTCATATTACATGTATAAGATGTTGTTTTTTCAGGGATGATTAAAGAAATCCCATTCTTTTCCAAAAAATGATTACAATCATTCTGGCACATTCAATTTGAAAAAGAAAGAAAAAAAGAAGATTGAAGCTTTCGGTTGTGGAAACCATCCTAATGGCCGTTCTCTCTCCTGTTCATTTTAGCCATATTTATAGATCCCATTTTCACGCCTCGGTCTCCTCTTCAGATATAATGAGAGCAGAAGTAGATGGAGTGTGGTGAACAGATTTAAATGATAAGAAATAACGTTGGAAGCTTAAAGTGCCTGAAAGAAGCTTAATATTTCTGTTTTCAGTGTAGCAAACTATAAAAAAAATTTTAAATTTAAAATCATTTATACATTATATATTTGAGTAATTTCAAAATTACATGTCACAAATCACAATTCTCCGTGAAGCCTTTTCTAGTAAAAAAACAAAACAAAACAAAACAAAAACAAAAAAACAAAAAATTCCCCAAGAACCCTTTAATGAATGAAAGCAAGGATGATAAATGTGATTTTCTGCTTTCTTCGTAACGACCTTTCGAACATAAAAAATAATGAGGACACAGAGTTTTGAGGGAAAAAGGGTAAAAGATGAAGTGGGAAGCATGCACAGAGGACACAGTAGTTCTTCTTCGGTATATTGCACTGTCTTTTGGCACAACAGCAGTAAGAGCAAAAAACGTAAGTTACATACATTTTTTGGATGCGAAAGGTTGGTAAGGCTGTTAGAATCTGTAATTTGTTTTCAAAATTTCCATTTTTTAATCTAACCTAAAGAAGTTGAAACAAACTTGAGCCAGAGTGGAAATAGAACCTACGCCCATGGACTTCGAAATAATGTCCGAATAACTATACCACCACTTGAAGCAAAGGTGTAGGAATCGTAAAATGGGAACTCTATCCCTCAAAAAGTGTTATTACATAGTACTTCTCTATCGTTTTCTCCATTTTGTCTTTTAATTTGTTGTTTTAACAAAGTTTTCTCGTCTGTGTTTGACAGTCTGTTGGGTATATTAATATTTAGTGAAACAGTGTACATTCGTCTTTTATCTAATAACGTAGTGATGCATCCATATTTCGTCAACTGTTACGAAACGACGCAAAAATGTTTTTCTGATAAGCGTCAACTTTCTTACAAGCTCCTTCTCGCTTATGTTTATGCGAGTAAATGTAATAATGTACCTTATTATATGGGATGAATCTAATGGTAATTTGAACCCTAGTTTTTCTTAAAATTCATCTTGTTTGGAATTCAACAAGAGGCCGAAAACTTTTCAATGGGATATGTCAAACTATAAGATAATATCAACCAAATGAAAAAAAAAATTATGTGACTATAACTCCCTTTCCACCTTATTTAAGGGATTCTGAATTTAAATAAATATCAAGGGCCCAAGATAACTACAATAAGGTCACTCTCATGTTCATCAATCCATTTTGTAATGATATGAGGCTCACAGTAGGGGGCATTTTCCTGTTGAAAATCTTTTTCTCCTTCAAGATGCACCATGAACACGACAGGCATACCGAATCCTCAGCAATATTCATATATGTAGTAATTTTTAGATATTCATTCACAGATATCAATGCTACTTATACGTGCAACCAAACAATTCGTTGCATCACTGCAGTTATTTCGTGAAACTGCACTACCGTCATTAAATAACGATGATCCATGACCTTCTATTGTTTACACTGAGTCTTAATCCTAGTCCTTCACCTTATTCTAATTCTTATCCGAGTGGTGCAAAGAAGAACTGAATTTGTTCGACCCCAACACATTTTGTAAATATCAGTCATGAAATTTCGATCGTCCATCATAAACTAGTGAAGACAACGCCAATTCTTTATTACAAGAAAGAGGAAACTTGTGTTCGTCGTCAATTCCATCTATACTAAACCGGGTAGAAGATTTTTAGCCCGTTGTCGGGAGCTCTCATTAGTATTTGTTTCGTTATTTCCCCTATGTTCATTAGAATCAGCCTGTGTTCAATCCTTAACCATATGTATTTTTTACTCGTCCACTGTTTTACTGCATGGAGGCTTTTCTACGACTTACAAAGCATTCTGGCTAGAATCGTACAGAGAAACCATCGGATGTATCTGCTTTAGATGGTTGCAGCACCAAATTATGTAGATGCGTCTGACATATCGCTTCTAAAGCTGGGTAGCTATCACTTCTTTCCCATCTGAATTATAAATCAACGTTTACTGTAACAGACCATCTTGTCTTCACCCTTTTAAATAATTTTACAAAGGCTGCATGACGTTATTTTAAAGAAACAAACCGTATGAAGGAAAGAGAGTACCTAATAACCTCCCCATGCACGCTATGAAGTGAAGTTTTAACTTATTTGGAAGTAAAAACCAAATTTAACAAAAAAATATAAACTATACCATAACAAGGACTATTTTAACCCTCTAAGCGTTTGCGACCTTCTTTTTTTGTTTCTTCCTTCCAGCTGGAAAACGAGTTTCTGGCAAAATATTCCAGCTGCTTGCTTTATATTCAAAATCGTCAAAATTGTACCACCTGAGACACTTTTGAGCTACAAATTAAGAATGGAATAATCTGTCCCAAACACTGTTCATGTTGAAAGTATGAGGTAGAAAAATACGTCTCAAATGCTTAGAGAGTTAAGCAATCAAGAGGATCAATTATCAGTCTCAGTACGAAAATACACAGCAATAATATAACTCTGGTATTAGTCTTAAATGGCCCATTATGCTGAGGAGTCTATGATCGAAAGTCTCACGCATTTCTCCTTACCTCTTAATAACTGTATATTCCATAAAGGTTTGTGGGAGATTAAATTTTCCTCATTCTTTCATCTTTCTAGACCTGTAAATGATGGTGTAAACTTCGTTAGAGGTAAAACTTTACCACAGTTTCGCAGCTTGCTTTTAAGCTCTCTCAAGTGAATTTAGCAGTTTATCGGGTTTCATTCCCTCCAAGCTAAAACAGCTATTAAATCAGGAGAGCCTAAGTCCATCTTCCCTGTTTATTTATGCCAGAAATGTTGGATAAAATAAAAATGTTTGATAAAACGAATTAATTTATAATTCCATCTATGCGAATTGCTGCACTAATGGTTATTAGGTTTGATGCTTGCTATTTTACTCCCGTACGCAGTTATATGTATGTACAAATACATAGGTCTAATAAAAAAAAAAATTACTCTCCACCTTACCGTTAATTTCCCCTCTTGCTTTTAAGAGAAATTTAACTAACTCTTCGCTTCTTTTCCGCTCTAGAAATATTTTTCAGGAATACTAGACAGGTCGATTCAGTTTCTGTAATCATTCCACAGGAATTAAGGAACATTTAATCCCAGCACCCACGCTTCTATTGTATGAGAAGGAGAAAAAGTGCCTTGTTGTGTATGAGCAGTGTAGAATCGATTCTCCTCCCCATCTTAAGCCCTTCATCGCTTCTGCTATAAATTAATATTGTATTGATAAGAATTGTGTCGTCACTCAGAGTTACTGAGGAACTCAGCAAGATGTATATATATATGTACATATATGTACATATATATATATATATATATATATATATATATATATATATATATATATATATATATATATATATATATACATACAATCTAACTAATATGCTATAAATATGCTATGCATAAATATATTAAACAAAAATTAAATATATAAACTAAAGAAAATCAGATTAAAAAATCATACAAATTACTCACGTGCAAAAAATTTTGCAGTCTTTTTCAATAAATAAGAATAAATTCAAATTTAACAATCTAATTCAATCTATTTCAATTTAATATAAATATATTATATATTCATGTATTACACTATATACATATATAAATATGCTAATATGCTACGTATAAATATATTAAGCAAAAATAAAATATATAAACTAAAGAAAATCAGATAAAAAATCATACAAATTACTCACGTGCAAAAATACAATAATAAACCGAAATTTAAAACACTATCATCGTAATAGAATGCTTTACGAAATATCGGTATGAACAAAAGAACAATTTTAAGCAAATAAATATTCAATTAAACACAACTAAAATGTTTAATTCAGTTACTTAGCTTGAAATTTACATCCAAATATAATCATTCAGGCATAACGAAATAAATTTTAAAAAAAGCAAAAAGAAAAGCTGGCCGATATGTTACGTCACACCGTTTAAATAAGAAATCAAATATAATACAAACCGCTATAAAAGTACTATTAAAAGTAAATATTAAATAGAAATTAAAGCGCTATCATCGAATAGAATGCTTTACGAAAAATCACATGAAAGCCACATGTGAGCACATGAAAGCCACGTGTGTTGGCAATTTAGAAATATTCATTTCTACCGTACAGTTTTGAACATATCACTACGCATGCGTCGAATTTCCAACTTTCCGAAAATACTAAATTTGACATTATAGTAATATCTGGTTAAAATATATATATTATATGGTTAAAATATAAATATATATATTAAAATGATAATATAAGGAAAACTGTTTTATTGTGAAGAAGATTCTCTGATTCAATTTTTCTTAAATTAACGACGATGAATGAATCACGGTGAATGAATGACTCACTCGTGTTTACGTTTTCAAGTTCTGAGTATATAAAATAAATACTTGTATTTCAGCCGTCTAAAAATCGAAATAAAGTTGATATTACGTTGTTTTCATTAAAATTATTTGGGTTTAGATAGCAAATAATCTTTTTTGAACTTTACTTTTAACTTGTTAAGCCTAACTCATAAAACAAAATGGATGCTATAGACTGATATATTTATGAAGCGGTCGCTCCTGAAGCGTTACATGACAGATCCATACACAGAGCACGGCAACTATTAGGGGATATATATATATATATATATATATATATATATATATATATATATATATATATATATATATATATATATATACACACACACATATATATATATATATAGGTGTGTGTGTGTGTGTGTGTGTGTGTGTGTGTGTGTGTGTGTGTTTGTGTGCATACACGTATATAATAACAATAGCTGATGTCAAATTTTTGCATTTTTCCTGTATACTAATATTTCTTTATTTAAAAGAGAGAAAATTGCTTTTAATTAAAACGAGAAGAAATCAGATATGAGGTAAGTGTAATGTTACTTTAATTATTTCGCCTCATTCTAATACTCCGTTTCTTAAGCTTACCATGAATTTAATTTTGGTACAAATTTGAAGAAACAAATAATTTTTTATTTTCATTATTTATTTAATGGAATTATGTAACTATATATAATATTTCACATAATAAATAATCAAAATCAAAAGATTCTTTTCATTTGAATAGGGGAGGTTTTTCTAAAATATGGCAGATGCTTTATTTTAAACTGCGAGTAAATAATCCTACCCCCAATAAATATCACTTTGACAATTAAATACATCTGCTTACGCCAGAGTACTTCTGGCTCTAACCTCCTGTATGAAATGTTCTAATATCTCAGCCGCATCCCTCGCGAATATTGGAAGAGTTCCAGTGATGTTTGAGAAATTTACATTATCATCTTTAGCTTATGTCAAATTTGACCTTTAAACTTCAGCGTTCACTTTCTTATATTCTACGACTTCTTAATAATTTTTCTCGAAGCTTTTGCTTCATGACCAGGACAAGAAGTTATAAAAATGAAAGTATTACCAATCAAAACAGGTTTTATAGTTATTGTCGAACTTTTATGCCATATTATTGAACGCTTTGAAATTATCGATTATCGATAAATAGAAAGACTTGAATATTAAAATATTCTGAATCAAAAAGACAAAATAATAGAGCGTTGGGAACTAAATTTGTCTGTGAAAAAATCTTTTCTTTCTTCTCTTCGATCTTTAAACATTGTTATATTCGTGTATACACATACACACGCATTCAGTCATAATTATCTTTTTTTCTTTTAATCTCGACAAAAATGCTAGTTATTCTTAAGCATAACACATTCATTGTAGTTTAATTATCGACTAATAACTGACGGAATATTTTTCATCCAACTCACCGAGTTAGGTCCTGTTCACATAGGAGTCCGTTGCGTTGCGTCGTTGCGTTGCGTTAAGGAAAAGATGACGTTGAGACGAAAATAAACCAATCATAGGCGTTAAAAATTTCATTGCTAATCGTTTGGAGTCCTATGATTGGTTTATTTTCGTCTCAACGTCATCTTTTCCTTAACGCAACGCAACGCAACGGACTCCTATGTGAACAGGCCCTTACTGTTGCTCCACAGAAAGTCCACTCATTTTTTTTCTTCGCGTACCCTGTAACAGGGTACGTGCGAAAGAGCTTGCTTTTTCTTTGTGCGTAGAAATTTCCGTACATTGCACTCTCCTCTCTTAAGTTTGCTCCACAAGAGAGTTTAGCATCTGACACCTCAATGACGTCATTGAGGGAATTTGGGACATAAAATTCTGAAATTTTTTTATTTTTATTTTCTTGATTTAAAGCATACTATAGACGTTAAAGAAGAAAATAGCAGAAAAGACATGTTTCCATGATATTTGTAATATCCGATACAATATTTTTATGTTGTACTGTCTATGGGTATCCTCCTGCATTTTTGCATCAGAAGTTTATGAATTCGGGTAGGGAATTTTTTTATTATTTGCTATCTGTGAAGGGATATATCTGAAATTCCTCTCAAAGTAGTCCTATGAAAATTTGAAGAGTATTTCTTTGTCCCACATTCAATAAACTGCGATAAGGACTTTTTTTTATTCAGAGATAAAACTGTGAAAATATAGCAAGAATTATCCCGAAAAAAAATCGACTTTTCGTTCTTAAAACTATTAAAAATCAAATAAATCCCCAAAATAAATTATATGGAAACATTTCTTTTCCACGAAAAGTAAAAAATGCTCATAGAGTTATTAACTAAGCAAAAAAAATAATAAATAAAATTGAACATGTGATAAATTTTGAATTCAAAATTTTTAAAACAAAGTTTCAAATTTACATATTTTTTACATAAAATTATCTTTTTGTAAAAATATTTGATGACATAATCCTTGCAAAATATAGTTAGCCTTAATAATGGCAATTACCTTGAAATAATCGTTTTGTGGTTTCTGAGACTTCTTATCTTCTTATCGTTTTCCATCGTACTGTATCAACTGAAAGTGTGTCAGGCATACAAAAATTATTTTCTTTCGATGAAAAGCTTCTTATACGAAATGAAAAGCAATAAAAAACAATAAACAAAATCAATTCTTACGCAGTCAAGAAGAGTAATTATTAATCTCTTAAGCATTTTACATTTTGATCTTGATTCCATTTCGCTTAAGATACTCGTATGTGTTACTCATGCATTAATATCCCAAAGCACGTTGATTCAACTCGAATATTAACACATTCATCCTGTATGCACTCCTCTGTTTTTCATAACATTTCCAAATTTTGACTTTTGAATTATTCGTAACTGATGTTTTAAT
>OU015501.1:61372118-61374618 GCA_907164885.2 Dolomedes plantarius
GCCAGGCTGTAGGGAAATGACCGCTGATAATTCGAGCATTTCCGAAATGGCGCCTCAGCAGCTGCTTCACGGGATGTGCAATGTGCGGAGGAGCGCCATCTTGCATAAAAATGATTTCATCCACACATCCACGCTGTTGCAGAGCTGGAATGACGTGGTTGCGCAAAAGAGACGCATAGCGTTGACCAGTGACGGTAGCGGTAACAGGATCGGTAGAACCCGTCTGCTAGAAAAAATATGCCTGTAGGAAGAATGATGCAGTAAAGCCGCACCACACCGTGACCTTTTCAGGATGAAGTGGTACGGGGTGCGTTGCCAGTGGATTTTCTGTTGCCCATATTCGACAATTCTGGGTATTGACGTACCCTGTCAGATGGAAATGGGCTTCATCTGTCCACAAAATTTTCCACGGCCATTCATTATCCACTTCCATGCGACCAAGAAATTCTAACGCAAACGTCTCCCTTGCTGGTAGGTCAGACGGAAGCAACTCTTGCACATGGCCAATTTTGTACGGATAGCACTGCAGGATGTTTCGTACAATTTTCAGCACCGTGCTCGTAGGCCTGTCCAATGTTCGGGCAATTCCTCGCGCACTGCACTGTTGCACACCACCGGCCGACCCCTCCTGTAATGCTGTGGCCACTTCTTCAACTACCATCGAATGCACTCGTTTTCTCCCTCGACCAGATTGCACATCAAACGAACCTGTCGTTTCGAATTTTTGCATCATTTTCTTCAGACCCACGACACTCATTGGACCAACGCCTTCTTTTATACCCTTCAGTGTCCTGAACTTTTGCAGAGCTACTCTTGCACAATCATCGTTCTTGTAATACAGCTTTACCAGCAGAGCGCGGTCCTGCAGTGAGACACCCATGGCGAACGTCTGAGACGCGAAATGAGGAACAGCCGTGTACCTAGCGGTTTTATAACACTGAAATGTGTTGTGCGCATGACAGGTATTTTAATTTACATCTTCTGCCGCTTACAACGCCATCTGTTGCTAACTTTTGAAACTAAATTTTTTCTTCTGCCATACGGTTTCGTCTTCTTCAATAACATGCCGTTCAAATTTGACGTCATTCTCATCAGTGGTTCTTTTTTTATAGCGTTTTGAAACTTAAACTTTAATTATAATCACCCTGTATATATATATATATATATATATATATATATATATATATATATATATATATATATATATATATATATATAGGCTGTTCACACATTTTTTAGACGATATATATTGTATTCACAAATAAATTACATAAAATTCTTGTGTTTTAAATGTTCTATTTGACATCCCTTATTCTGAACTATCTTTCGACACCGCAATATCCAGGGATATAATACCTTTTGAAGTGTCAGCAGAGGTATTCTATCCCATTCCTCCTGAACAGCTTTCCAGAGTCCTGTAAGGGTTTTGGGACGACGTTTGGATAATGCAGATTTTAAAAGTCCGAAAGCACAAAAATCCATAGGTGATACATCGGGAGATTTAGTAGGGATATCAGTGAAGGGTATGGCCTTGATACCAGTTTTTTGTTCCACTCTCATTTTTTTCACAGACATTTTTTTAAACTCTCTTTATTGTTAACTTGCCATTATAAGAAAAACCAGCAACAATCATGAATCCCTTAGAAAAACTTTCTTTCGATTCTTTGAACCATGTACTTAAATATTTTTCTTCCCTTTTATGATAATAAATGGCTATTTTTTGGTTGCAATCATTTAAATACACCCATGATTCATCTATTGTGACAATTGTTTTCCATTTTTCTTTGGATAAGTGTTTCTCATATAGAATTCTGCAGCGTGTCCTGCGTTCAGCGATATGATTTGGAAGAAGACGATGCACATTGCGTTTTTTCGCTTTCTCAAGATTTAAATCAACGTTTATCATTTTGTTTACAGTGGACACCGAGCATTTTAATGATTTTGCAACTGTCCTTTGACTAGGGGGATTTTCTTTTAACATTAAACAACGAACCTTTGCAATAGTCAAAAATGTCCGTTTTTTCCTTGGATACTTGTTTGGAATTTTTGTCCCACTTGAGGCTCCAATTTTACGTTTTTTCCTTTCTTGTTGACGATATTACCTATCGACGCTTTAGATATCACAAAACCATGACTCTCACATCGTTTTTGGATAACGGAGTATGCATATTTCTCTTCGGAAAGAGCATAAATGTAGCCTTCGAACCACTGCTTTGTTAAAAACGCCATTTTGAATAAAAACAAAAATTTCAAGCCACAGACGATAATTTTGACTTTTAAAAACATAGTACAATCGCAATTATTTCTTTTGCAGCAAACGATTTTTTATTACCGCTTACCAAAATCGTCTAAAAAATGTGCGAACAGCCTCTGTATATATATATATACACATATATATATATATATATATATATATATATATATATATATATATATATATATATATATATATATATATACACACACACATATATTTACATATATATATATATATACATAT